>JAUZND010008074.1:0-10091 GCA_034780555.1 Coelogynopora nodosa | reverse complement strand
ATCCCCGCCCCCGATTTAGTTGGAAACGACCTTGACCTAGTTGAAATCGGCCAATAGGAACACGAGTTCGTCAAGGTAACGAGGGGGGGGGGGGGTGAGTCATAATCTATTTTTAGAAATGAGTCATCAAGGTCACGGGGGGGATGACTCATCAAAAAAAAAATTTTTTGCGTGGGCGGAGGGGGGGGGTGGCGTAGAGGAGCTCCTTCCCTACTACTAATAAAAACTACACCGATATATTTTCATTCAAGTAAATTGATAAATTATTGTGTAATAAAACGTATATATTTAGAGTCAACGGATATAGGGAAAAAATTGCTTTAACCAAATACAAAAGGCTGCAAAAATGAAATTTAAACTATCATTGGAAGATCGAACTAAATAATAAGGACGAATTCAACAAAACTCTGTCACTGGTAATCACCATGTAGATCAAAACAATAATATTATTATAGATAGAAAATATTTTACCTATATTATAAAAAATATATATTATATTCATTAAAATATAACATCATGAATATGTGAAAAATATTTAAATTCGTCGAACGTATATGAGACACACCATCTTTAAAATTTAATCAAATAACAACTTATAGTAAACTACGCCTCAATTTTCCTAATCATTTATCTACATGAAAGTGTGCAATAACTTACCTCTAACAGAGCATCAACAGCGTGCATGATGGCTGTCAAATTTGTTAGCGCTTTTTTCAGATTTACTTCTATTAAAGTTGTCTGAAATTGAAACATTAGGTTTCGATAGGTCACATAGCAAACAGATTTTGTCAAAATTTAAAATAATTGTAAAACAAAACATATGTCGAAAGGATAGACTCAAGCAAGTAGGGCCACGTTTAACAAAAAATGTAAAATAAACGTTATCCTAAACTGTCATATAAATATAGTAACAAAGGCGTGATATGCTGGCATATATACTATATATTAAAAATTATTTCGCTCTACAGCGAAAATAAAAAATAAAAAATATTATTTAATGTTTAACATTATTCATTTGTGGCAATTTTGAAAATATTCATTATTCATTCACAATAAATACTAAGCATTGAAAATAAATATACAAGACAAAAACTACATTTAATAAAATCATGAAATGTACACAAATAACCATAATTTTGGTTAAAAAACATGATCAAAAGAATCCTTGCCACATTACAAGGCGAACTGTGACTAATATCTCCTCTACAACGATGTATAAACAGTCTCTGGATTCTTTGAATATGATAGAATGAAGACCCGTCTGAAAAGTGAACCTGATCCCATTGATTTGAAATTCAATTGGCACTATCTCTTGCTCACTGAAGACGTGATTGGTAATGACAAGAGGTAAGAGAAGAGTCCTCTTGGTGGCAAACTGATTATGAAAACCAAAGTTTGGCGAGTTTTCAGGCTATACAACTGTGATTTGAGAATTGAAAGTCCTTTTTTCAATTTCAGGGAAACTAAAGCATTGGCATTTTCCAAGAATTCCAGGAAATACGAATATATTTTCCTGGAGTTAATTCATAATATGAGAACATGCATTTCAAAACTGACTAATTAACCGATAAAATTCTAGTTATTTTTGTTGAATAAAATAATGTATCTAGTGATGTTGACACCATGACTAATAAAACGGTTGAAAAGAAAGTATTTGTCGTTTGACCTTTTAAAGTTTGGTGCTAATTGTTCATTTTTCTTCAAATCATATAAATATTATTATAAGATTTTGATTTATAATGTCACAGTAAATCAATGTTGTTTCTTTTGTTGGTGATTGATGGAAAGACAAAATATTTATATGTATAAGATAAACATAGTGTAATATTACATTAATAAAATAAGATTAAACATTTGTAGAATATTAGAATAAGTGTATTTTACTGTATGTAATCATACCTTTTGTTATCAAATTTCAAGAGATCTAGGATTTTTAGACACTACCCCTTGAAGGCCCCTCCACGGACACATGTCTCTTTTTCGCTCTAGCTTAATTCCGCAATGGTCATTCACGAATATACAACTTCCACTTCTGCATTAAGAAAGTTGATTCCTCGTCCCACCCCTTCTGTTTGGAGGTCCAGGAATACTTCCCTTTTCTCCGCAGTTGTTGCAAGCCATTGGTTTCCTTGGAGAAAACATCAACCCTCACTCACTGTCCTTACTTCAGTGGATGGTGCGTTGATGCACTCACCAGACCAGAAGTGAGAAAGTCAGGCAGTTGAAACTTGCACCCCATGGTCCAGGGCCTAGCACTAATTGAGTGTCCTGGATATAAGATGATGATTATTATTGGCTAACCTTCATTCAAAGAGCCAGTTTTGTCGATATGTGGGCAATATTGGGCCCTTTAATCGGTCAGTTGCACATTTCTGAGATCGCCATGAAATCTTTAAGTAAGCTCCTTGACTTAGTCATTAGTTGAAAGTTCTGATCTTGAATCAAGTGTGACATGAAGGAAAAATATTAACTAAGCACAGTCACTATTAATTGCATTTTATTATCTGATTATAAAAACAGAAACTTATTATGATTTCATTCCAAATGTGGGTGGCGATTTGAAAATGTTTGTGTTAACAGTTATCAGAAATATTTATATATCCTATCTAGGTATTTCACCATTATATGATAGTATAGAACGTTCAGAGAATGCAAGCTAATTTACTAGTTTTAGTGAATTTATGGTGTCTTGGTGTTTACAATATATACGGAGAAGTACTGAGACAAACAGCCTCTCTTTCTTCAACTGGAACTGCTTTGCCGCAAAATTAAATAAATGCGTTCAGAAAACCATTAAAAGGTCTCAAAACATGCGCAGTATAAGTCTTCCTCTATTATAATACAGTGAAATTATTCTAACACATTGCTAGATTTGTAAACAAATTTGTAAACATCATTTTAGAAATAATAATAGTGGTGGTCTTTCCTTCATCAGGAACCTAACATAGAAAAGTATATTTATAAAATGTAACATAATACGTGTTATCATAGTTGAAATCTACTATGTTTAAATTGGTATACAATAATGTAAATACAAAACAATATTGCTTTAAACGAAAGTACATTTCTAAACAGTCAAATAAATAAGAAAATCACAATATTTTAGGTACAAAATATTTCGAAAATAAAGCCCATGTTGTAAGTGTATTTATTGAAATACTGAGCATAAGCAAAATAGAAAAAAATGTTGTGATCATAATATTATAATAATCATTTCAACGTAGATATAAAACAACATGTCTTTTTAAAACACGGATAATCCTAACATATTTAGTTACAATAATAGTGTACACAATGATCATTTATTCCGCAGGAAATAAATTAAAAAAGTTCTGCATATTTGCAATATTTTTTATTACAAACAGGTTTATTTAAAGTTTTATTTTTGTCTTCATAAAACTATGAATACTTATATTCGTGGTTTGACTAATTAACTAATTTAATTAATTCAATTATTTCAATCTATTTTTATAAAATAAATTATAGATTATATTAAAAATTAAATAATCACAACATGTATTGTTCCATTAAATGTGATTATACTGAAACAAAAACACAAAGAAAAGGTGTATACATTTGTTTATAGAATATATAATGGCCGTTTTAGCGTTGTGTATGATTTGATAACATTTATATATTTCAACAGTAAGTAATTAAACTAATCACTTATTATTGTCAACGTTAGATATATATAATTCTAAAATTAGTATAAAATAAAATAGTTAATATAGTTAAAATTTGAGCGAATAATTTGAAATGCACAAAATATCTCATTTTACTGCAAAAAATAATCCGACACTGCTTCTCATATATTGATATAATTAATAGAAAAGTATGCGCAATTTGAATAACATGTTGAAACGTACAATATTCATTTCGTTTATACATAAATATTCCTCTATTTACACCAACGAAAATGAACCTCACTTTAGCAGCATTATGCTTTTGGAAGCCTATTTATTCGGAGGGGATAAGGGGGGCGAGTCAAACATTAATAAATGTCCAAAGCTATTTCAGACAATTTTGTGTCAAAGTGTACTAAGAAATAAGTAGACTTATCGAACCGTTCAGAACAATAGCTTCAGTATATTTTTAGTATAGTTAACGATCAAAAACTGGTGGGTTAGCTTCCTTTGGGCTTCCAGAGTTGGTTAAACTGCAGCAGAAATTAAAATTATTTAAAAAAATGTCACTAATCCTTTTATATACTGATACAAATTGGCTGGTTCAAATTAACAACTTTTCGGATTATAACCGTATTAAGGAAATATTCTGGGGGAATCTTTATATATATATACAATTTTTTAAACAAGTTAAACTTTCTGTCCTAACAAAAACATAATAAATATGTTGAACTAAGCCAAACTAATATATTATTTACTCTATTCTACATAATGTTTACTTGCTCCCTATTAAGCTATATAAACACGATTGTTATTGAACTCCAAAAGAATACATGTATGTCTAGATTTGAATATTAATAAACATCCCTTAACAGAAATAGTAGTTGCAGATACTCTTTTATCTCACTTAATCGTTCTCCCCTTTCCTCAATTAATATGAAACAATCCATTTATATGCAAAATAATATTTTTTGCATGATGAATAAGCGTTTACTTTCCAGCGTCATGATTTTAACAATGCTGATAAATTGTAAAAACAAAATAAATTTTCAATAATCGAAAATGGTAAATAAGTGAGTTTATTAATACAATTAGATTAAAATAAATTTTAAATAAAAGGCTGTCAATTGTAATTGTTTGACTTACATTAAAGGGAGCAAGTTTACTGTACACCATAGTCCCAGTGAGCAAGCACTGGTAAATTGAAGCCGAACTAATTCCTTCCTTTTCCAAATTCCGAGATGGCAGCTCCGATATGATTAGAAGTGGAGTCAGTTCTTGAAACAATCTGTCAACACCGTCGTCTATGGTGCGATGCATTTTCTTGGTCCCAAATAACTGGAATAGCGGCTTCAAGGTCGTGTGAAAGTTACCAATAGAGGATTTGATTTTGAAAAGATGGGAGGGGGGAGTTCTTTTCTCTAGTTCATGTGCAAAATAACGCATAGATTTGTTGAAGAAGTTCAAAACATTATCTGCAAAATGATCATTGTACAAAATATATTATATTCCTGTCAAATGAGTTAATTACTAGTACATAATAGTTTAATAAAAGATCCCTATATCTTATTAAAAAATATAAGAAACTATATGTACATTTAAAGAATACTTTCTACAATTAATTCACAATAAACACTATACATGTCCTTATAAAATGTGCAATTGAAATTGATTGCTGTATTAAAGATTTTACAAGAAATCCTAACCGGGATCATTTCACATACTAAAAAAATATTCATGCTAAATCAAAATGGTAATCATTAGCATTAACGGAACTATTATAAAAATGTTAACTTATATGGATTTAATTGATTTGTAGCATTTAATTCTGAATACACATGAAGATTGATATATTAATGAATAAACAATTCCGAACATATTATTCTAAAATTAAATTGGGAATTTATGATATTATCATATGAAAACATATGATTTATAATAAGATATTAATTTGCTGGACACTTTTTAAAATACATTTTAATTTAATTTTAGGACGACAAACATTCCATTAAAAGCGGTTAAAATTAATCTGAAATTCAACGCAGTTGAACGAAGATGTCGGTTTATTAAAAAAACTTTTTTCTGACAACACAGCACAGTTTCATGTAAAGAATAATTTTGACATTGTGATGGACTTTCAAAAAAACGCGGTTTAACTCTCACCTCTTTATCAATAATATGCTTTACATCAACTTGACGACAGCTATTAGGCAACACAGCAACACTGTACTAACTGGCAATATAGCTAACCCGAGTGTGTGTGTGTTGGAATATCACAGTTGCCTTGTTTTTTAAAACAAGAACAAGAAAACAAACTGTCAGTTTTATTTATTATTGGCCCGAACAAATATATAATTTTAACAACTAACCAGTCAGTTTATTCCCCCCTCCGCTCTTTCAATCGGTTAAATTTCTTAGGCAAGGACGACATGTGTCGAGCAGTCTATAATATGGTTCCATGTGTTTCAAGCAACTGACTCTAAAGATAAGCTACTGCAGGCGTTGCAGCTAAGCGCCATAAAATTGCTGCCTAAAGAGACATGATTCCTGCATTAACACCAGTCATCTTTCAACTTCTTTACAGTAGCGAAGACCGAAATTAATGCAATAATTTTGAACGACCAAACGTTAAATAGAAAAAAATTAAAGATTATACGATTCAGTTATAGCTATAACTTTACCAATAAACAAAGCTAGTAATAAATAAAACCAGGTGTATAGTTCAAAAGTTTAAAATATTTGTACAATTTAATTAATTCCGTATGATCATTTGTGGTCATTTGTTGACATAACTGGCTGGAACCACTTGTTCAATCAAACAGTTAAAGTAGTATGAACAAATTATTAAATACGTAAATGCGGTAGGTAATGTAAAATATGAGCACTCCGTACAACCGCTAGTAAAATGTAGTAGGCTGTTCATCTATAGATTAAATAAAACCAGAAACCCTTGATAAACATGTCTAAAGAGGTACACTTAGTTAATGACACTACCAACGAGTAGATCAGAACCAGCTAATATAATTTGGCAATCTCAATTAAAATATGTCGAGTGTTCCGCGATTGTTTTATAGACAAAATTGTGACGTAATTAATTTCTAATAGGATCGATATCAACAAATAAGAATATCAATTAAAGTGGAATTAAAATACGTTTTCAATATTCACTTCAAAGAATAAATGAAGATTCCTTTATGACATAAATGTTATTAATAATAAAATGTATATCATTAAAAAAAATTTTTATATAAAAGCGATCGCTTTATATTGAACTGTAGCATAACATATGGGTACCGTTAACTTATTTATGTACTCTAGCAGTCTCGCATATCTACCAAATGAAATAACATCTTAGTTGTACTCATGAATATATGCATTCGTCAATTATAATCGGCCTTCACTGTTGTAAAATCACCTTGTTCACATTCGCCAAGCAACCTAAGTTTAGTAAACACAATTATACACATAATCGGGGGCTTTATCAAAGAGGATTACAAACTACAAACTAGGCATTATTCTTTCATTTAGGGTATAAATGTATCTACTGAACATTTCATGCTGCATTCGCACTGAACATAAACAACTGTGTACCATTTATCTTTCAGCTAAGATTTATAGTACTTGCAATTTAAACTTTTTAAGCATTTATTCGAAAGAGCAGTCTAGTGTTGGCAGCTATAATTTGTCGTCTGTTTGTGAATTATATGTGACTGTTGAGATATTTATAAATAATTAGCTAAATAAAAACGACATTTTGTTTAGAAATGATAAAGTACATAAATTCTATATGAACATTATTTCAAACATTATTAATATAGGAGGGGGTGAAAATTAAATACATTTTGCTTCATTATCAGAAGGTAAAAAAAAAACATTTAATTGATCTGAAATTTACGAACATGGTCTGGAATGTACTTTGAGAAATATTTTGAAAACTTCGTGACATGAGTTGGATTTGAACTGATCCCAAAATAAATTTTATCGGTGTCATTTCAAAATATTGTTCAATAAGTTTTAAATGTTAACATTTTTATGAAGTCATCAATCATTTTCTCACTAAGTGATATTTTAGACTAAATTTAAATAAAAATTTCTTTCAGTAAATAGTTTTAAAATATTTAATAGAAAATGTCCTAATATTACATTATTACAAGAACATTACAAGAATTCAAGTAAAAAAGAAATTTAAATATTTGAAAATTCATAATAAGGTTTATTGCTAAGACGTATTAAATATTTTAAAAAATACAAAAACTTTTGCGATACAAGTTTGATCAAATTCTAAATACTATATGTGGATTATATGTCACGAATAAATTAATTTAATAAAAATTATTATTTGTTATTGACTAATTTTATAATCAGATATCCTAAATGATGATGTCATTCACTTTAAACCATGTGAACAAATGTATTGAAAATTTGTTTGAATGTTGATAGATTTATTGTAACCAACATGTTAAAATTGCTCAGTGGAAGTATTTTTTAATTACCAGCAAATAGAAAAGTGTTTAATTTTAAAATGACCGATTTAATAAGGTTCATTTTGAGGTGAATTAAAAAGTTAAAAGTCAGCTACTTAAACGTTATAGTGAGTAATTTTAGTATTCTATTAAAATGCATGATAGCAGTACCTGATAATGTTTCTCGCATTTGAATAAGTTTCGAGCGAATATGATCAATTTTCATCATTTTGCTGAGGTGTTTCCGAGCTCGACCAACATTGAAATACTCTTCTGCTTCTTCTGTGCAGTATTGTGTAATTACTTTCGGGCAGCCTTTCAGTGAATCTGATAAAATGGTGTAAACAGGTATTTGCAGCGACATTAAATCTAATATAATTGTTGTCATTTTACGATCTATTTCATTTCAATAGGTAACATGTGTAATTTGAGGTTTAACAATATGTACACTTTTAAAACATATCATTGATATATAAAAACTTAAGTGTGAGTAGCTCTAGCGTAAGTTTTCATATTTTATTTCGATATGCTGCCAAGAATATGCGTCTTCCATGTTATTAATGATATGTGTAAATATCTTATTAAACTCAAAGCGGTGAAATCAAACATAGAACATAGTTAATATATTTAATAGACACAGAAGTCAACAGGTTAAATTCTGAGTTTTGTCCCACATCAGAACAGAGTAGGAATCGAACCTGCGTCCTAGTGAACAGTAAGCGAAATCTCCCACAACTATGACACACATTCATTCGTTCTTCAAAAATGGTGTCTTACTAATTATTTGCAGCCTTTAACCGCTATTTTAAGTAGATACATAGATACATAGATACAATTCTCTAAGCGGTAAATTTATAGAGTATAGATGACATTTTTTGATAAACATAGTAATAAACAAGTAAATACATCTACAGGTCCGTTTGTTTCTGATGAGGGGAAAAACACCGAAACTTGTCAGCAGATGAGTTTTTTAATATTATTACTAATAATGAAGTAAAGTTCTCGAAATAATTCAAATTAAAAAAATATATTTACTTTAAAACTAGTTGATCAATCTACTAGTCTATACTTCCTGTCTTTATTAAGTATAGAGAGGAAAAGTAAAAATAATTTTTATTTAAATTTACTATATTGAACAAAGCAATGTTTATCGATTTACGTTTAAAAATATCCCTTTGTTCATTATATAAATATATGTAATAGACAATTATACGTGTAATTGTATATATTTTGCTAATGCAATTTTAATATAAAATACATGCAATTAATTTATAAATATATTTTCTTTTCGCTTAATTAACATATAATCAACTTTCATTTTAAATCACATAAACTTAAAAAAATTATGTTTGTACAAATTTATAATTATTAATTACAATTATTAAAGGAAAGTTTTAAAAATTATAAACATACTAAGAATAGCATTATGTGATATATAAAAATATAGCCTATATGAAATAGCAAGTCATAAAGAATGACTGGAGTAAATCTTTTAATTTTATTTAAGAATAATATATTTAAATTCTTAGATATTTAACTTTAAATAAATAAACTTCTAACAACTGATCATTTTCTACGTGTTTGGAAAACCAAAAAAAGAAAATACAATATTTGGATGTAATTAATAATAAATATTTATCAAATAATTTATTATTATTATTAATTTAAATATTAATAATTAAATATTTTTTAATCAATAAGATAATTTTTTAAATAATAAAAGTACACTTACAAAGATTAATAAATTGATATTCTGTATTCAACTCCTAAACTTGAGTGAAATTATTTGCTTAGCATTAGGTCTCAATAATTATAGACTGAATTTGGATAGTGAAGGGTTATGCGCACTGCACTCACTGACTAACTAACTATTTACTTATCCTGTTGTCTCATGCATTTACCATTTATTATATTATGAGCTCTCACTAACTAACTAACTATTTGCTTATCCTTCTATCTCATGCATTCACCATTTATTATATTATATGTTCCTATGTTTAGTATT
>JAUZND010008073.1:0-10091 GCA_034780555.1 Coelogynopora nodosa | reverse complement strand
ATAAACAATGATATGATGATAAACAATGATATGATGATAAACAATGATATGATGATAAACAATGATATGATGATAAACAATGATATGATGATAAAGAATGATATGATGATAAACAATGATATGATGATAAATAATGATATGATGATAAACAATGATATGATGATAAAGAATAATATGAAAGATAATGCGATAAAGATAAATAGTGTTTGAGGCCTGTGAATGCTCCACTATTCCAATACTATTAAAAATATTATATATTAATTGAGTTGTTCTATTTGTGTGAGAAATATTAAGATTTTTCGTTGTCATATTTAATCGAATAGTTATCCTAAATTTAATTTGACAAACATGACAGAAAATATGTTTGTATTCAGTATAGCCGATCCAATGAAGGTTAAGCGGATGCCCATACAATCCCTTCCACATCAAATGCATATTATATTATAATAAATCACATTACCTTATTTTTTATTGTGGATCTTTGCATCCTGCAGTGAACCCTATATATATATATATATAGTATTGTAATCGATCCTATATATTGCATTATTTATTCATTGTTCTACAATATACAACAATGTATTTGTACTAATTGTGTATTAACGTGTATTTAAATGTGTTTTTCACTGGATTACCCCTATAATATTTGCCATGTCGGCCACTGGTTACCTACACATACAACAAACATTGATATATGAAGTTTCTATAATTGAATTATATTTGACATTGTTCAAAGTGTATTGTCAAAAGGCACTGCAAAATATTAATTGTTTAAATTTTTCGTTAAAATGTTTCTTATACTCGTATATTTATAGATTGTAACTTTCTAAAAATTAAAATAGTCAGGTGTTTCGACTTAAGCGTACAGCCTATTTTTCTATTCTAACATGAATTTCGTGCAGCACTGGCATAACATTTTGGCTGGACATTAATTGGCCATGTTATAAATCCAAAAATTCCCTTATTCTGAATTAATTCTCGAGCGGCTTGGCTTGCTTGCATAGCACGCTATTTCCTGTAGTACCCCTCACACTATATACGTGTAAGGTAAGGTATCCAATTAAAAGCCCAATTAACCTACTCTCAGTGATATATAATATAGTATGGTGAAGCCCTAGATAGTACTGCAATAGCTCCCAATCCTCACGTAATCCTCTATATTTATGTATTCAGAAAAATATGTTAGCTGGCGCAATTTTAATAATCGCAAATTATACAAATATTTTTCACTCAAATTAAAAACACTTTAATTATACTCTGCAAAATTGATACTTTATTTGTAAGGATTAATATGGAAACACAATTTTACATAAGTCACATCATCTATAGATACTTGCCACATCTAATTATTAGTAAATACTATAATATTCTTTTACGAAAAGTCAGATGGAATAGACTGAAAATAACATGAAAAATATTCAAAATAACAGAATAATTATATAATATATGGTATCAAATAATAATTCATTTGGTTGATTGTGCGTGTTTGTTTGTTTGTTTTAATTTTGGTTAATTTATTTAATAAATCTTTTCCAAATTTAAATTTATAAAACCTATATGAGCACACTTAGTGAAGTTTATTGTTAATTCAATTTTAAATTACTATCTTGAAGTATTATCTATAACTTAAATGTTCATATACAGCCTTAAAAGTTGATTTATATACTGTCTACTCTTTAATATATGAAACTAAGAAATATAAAAATAAAAATAAAACTTTAATTGAAATAAATTAAAAAATGCGTGAATGTATAAAATATATTTTTAAAAAATTGACGTTTTGTCATGATCATATTAACAATGTTAATAAATCAACAGCAATCATATTAAATAATTAATATGTATTATCGACAAAACAATAAGTACAATTCCTGCATAAAAAGGGACAAAACAAAATTCAGAATGTTTCTTTGTCAACAATCACGACTGATGAATACAAAGAAAAAATAATTATTATTTCTTTATGATTTCGAATAGCCTATGTGTGACTTTTTCAATTTTCTGATCCACAAATTATAACACTGTTATACACTAACTCTAACTCTTTTTCATAGAAAGTTAATAATGAGATGATGAAAAAATTAAGTTTCTTAAAATCTTATTTGAGAGAGGAATTTGTCTTTATTCCATTGTTGTATGTCGTGAAACTAGACATTAGGACTCATTGTGTGTGTTTTCTCTGTTTCCAAAAAAATTATAATGTGGCCTGCCATTATTAGTCAGAAATGATATTGATATTTATTTAAAAAAACAGTTATATAACTACATTGATATCTATAAAATAAACATTTTTGTAACTAAAAAATCATGATGCTCGATTCTGATATTTAAACAATTTGAGAGAAAAAAGAACTCTTTTTACTTAATAGGTGGGAGTTGTCGGTGTAACAATCTCGATTCAAACGTCATTGTGATATAATGACTACTTATATACTACTAATGCATTTCATATGGTTATTTAGAACAATAGTTCTAGAAAATGACTAAAGGACCAATTTACATTGAAGCTATTCACCATCAGATCACTTGAAATGCACATTTGGATTTTACAGTTTTTATAACATCAATATTGTGTTGCTTATATTTATGCCACCATGGATTTCAGTATAGGTACGAGTATCTAAGAGATATTTTAATAAATAATATTGTTAAATGTACCACGAGTTATAAATATGAATGGCAATGCAAAAATTGCACAGTTAATTATTTTATGATTGAATATTAAAAATAGTGGCAAAGGCAGGCGATATATAGAGGCATATGCAAAACTTATTTTACAGCGTAGATTAAAGTTCAAGTTATAGTTTTGAATAAAACTATATTTATATAATCTCGTTTACTTAACTATTATTATTAAGCAGCCATCATAGCAGACGCGTAACCCTCTTTTTGAAAAAGTTTTCTCAAAAAGCACACATTTTATTTATTTGTTTCCCATTTCCTCAAAAAGGCACGTTACATATTTGTTGACTGTTTTTCTTGAAGGAACACAATTTAAATATGTATTTCTCTTTTGTTGGAAAAAAAAGGGGCTATCATTTGTTGTATATATTTCTGAAAGGGCACGATATATAAATATGTGCCTTTTATTAAAAAAAAGTACATTTTAATACTTTCTTAAATACTATATTTCATCAAAAGCAGTTTTTTCTTATTTTTTTAGTTTTAAAATTTTTAATTCATTATCACATTTCCTGGAAAAGGAACAATAATTTATACTTATATTAAAATTTTTCTAACAAGGGCACAGTCTATAAATATTGTGGTGACTTTATTTCCAAATGGTTTTTCATTCCATTTAATCTGTTAAAGTTGACCTTTTCCTTAAAAGTTTTAATTTATAAATAGTTTAACCAAAAAAATAGTTTTATATGTAGTTCATCTTCATTTTTTGAAAGGGCACACACAAATGGACCAACTTAGCGTCCACACCGCCACACCGCCACACCGCCACACCGCTACAAGTCTCACCGTAAATAGTCGCGCCGGCAGAGCAGCAGGTCCGCCTTGGTGTAGAGAGAGGAGCCCACTTCCCCCAGCCGGCAGTCGCAACAGTGACACCGAAGGCAGTCCTCGTGCCAAAATCGATCGTCTGCCTGAAGCAGATGGGAGTCCAGTATGGTCTCATTGCACCGAGAACACTGATAGAGGACAGTTGAGGAGTCATCTAGACCGACTTTGGATTCTAACTGATTGAGATGCGTCATCTGAAAAGTTGAAGACATATATGCAGGCCTAAGTAATTTATTAAGTACGGATTACATTGTAAAGGTATGCATTGACACAAAAAGTTTTCGTCTCTGTATATCTTTGTCATGCATATGAAAATATAATATTCATAACGAAATGTGCCATTTTAATCTGTCTGATGGTTGGGAAGAAAACAATTTTATAATATTTCCTATATGTATATTGGAACGAACCAATAATATAAGTGATCGTTTAAAGCTATTTAAATTATATGTTGAGTAAAAATTCATCGGAGTTAATTAATTTTTAATAAAAAATCTATATATTTTATAAGATTTTATATCTTTTGCTGTTGTAAATCTAAAATATCATTTTAACGGGTTAAATTTACATAATTAATTATAGATATGTATATTCATTGCTATTATCATATGAAAAGTTTTATTAATATGTAGTGCTATTTAGTGCTATTATCATATCAAAAGTTGTATTAATATTTAGTACTATTTAGTGCTATTATCATAGCAAATGTTTACAAACAATGTCAGACTGTAATTAGTCCATGGCGTTATATCTAGTGACTTTACACAATATGTTTTTAATACTGTCATATAATAATTTACTTTGTCAGCGCTAATTTTAATAAAACAAAATTTAAAAGTTCGTTATTCTAGAATATGATTTTCCTATATTTTACAGCTCGTTAAAGCCATAAAATAATACAGCCGAAAAGGAAATTATATCAGGCCTAATATATGTAATCATTATTATTTTGACATGAATTAAATTATATGATAACGATCAGATAAGATGTACTATATATTATAATTTATTAAATGAGGTTTATATGAGGTATAAATTATGCGGTATAAATTATGAGGTATATATTATGCGTCTTGCTATAGAGACGTGTTAAATATGTTGATATAATAAGTTTTAAAAAAGATGGTGTCTTTTAATTTTAATGCAGCACAAGTGCACCTAATAAAAATAACGAATAAAAGACACCAAATTGAAATGTACCACTTACGGTACTAAACATTTGGCTACATTCCATTTAGAGAGGTGCATGATATATAAAGTGCACTTGCGCTGCATTGGAGATCAAAAAACAATCATAAAATAATTTTCAAAGTTTGGTAAACATTTTAGGACATAGAACTAGAATTTTGATAAATTATTATATAGGTACAATGATGGTTACTCGTTTTATATTATTCTATTAATTAATTAATTAATAAGTATCTATTCAAAATAAACAGTAAGTAAAAGGTAGAAAAACTATTTTTATTTTTTTAAATTACAATGCTGTTTGTTGTCAAATAATATGTTCATAATAAAATTCACGTACATAGCACATCCAGGATTTATAAATAATTTATACATATTTACATTTTGAATTAGGTAAACTTCAATAGTTGTGTTATATACTTGCTGTATCGGATGTTTGCAATCACTTTGCTCATAGAGTATAATACGCAACTAGGTTTGATAAAGTTTATTATGTCAGTAATAGCATGCAATCTACGTCAGTCTAATTTTCAGTCAATTTCATGGCAGTGCCTTTCGACTCAAACTATCTTCACTTCAGAAGTCAGTCGAGTGAAAGACAGGTTAGAAAAGCAGACCCAAAGTCATGATTGCTTCGGCAACTAATTTAACTCAGTAGGAATTTGATCTCATGGTTTTGATTAAGTTTACTTTGTCGGGTCTGACACTACATCCATCAACCAGGCATGCATTTCTTCAATCAGGAATATATATATATGTATATACTCAAAATACTATAACACATAATATAATATGGAAAGCTACAAAATTGTTAATAATGACATTTTAAAGCTATTTTTCGCATTTTGAATTAATTTCCATTGTGATGCACAAATACAATAGATAATTATGTATTATTATATTATATTAAATTAACTATATAAAATATAGAACAAATTTAAAAATAAAAAATGGTCTTAATAAGTTTTATGTCAAAGGGATTTAGTTTATTATATTTTGAAAATAACACAATATATAATGCTTACAGATATTATTTACCGATATAGGTCGGTTATCATTAAACATCAATGTCTATATTAAATGCTTCACGATATAGAAACAGTTTTAATAAATACCCTATAATTAATTTATAATGGACGATTTGGGAGCATATTTTGGTTAAATCTAACACGGCCTAATTTCTTAATATTTATATTGTTGTGGTTATGACTAAAAATGGAGCTAAGTCAGGGGTGCCTAGGATGCACGTGCCCCATCCACCCCAATATAAAGGATTAAATTGACGGTCTTACAAAAAATCATGTTTTATTTAAAAACCTGTTAAAAAATGTTTGCGTGTTCCATGACTGTGCCCTTTCGTAGTTGTGCCGCCATTGGTGAGTTATTTAATTCTGCTATATACGCACAGGCGCTATTCAAGAATTTATAAGGGGGTGAAAATTCATAAAACAGAATTAATTCTCCTGAAGAAATAGAAAATTTTAGAAAAAAAAAATTCTCTACACCCTGGAATCTGTTGATCATCTGGAATCATCATTGAATTAATGTAGTAAGCCTATATAATATAAACCATCAATATACTTCAATAAAAATTGAAAATGTTATGGTAAAATGGCGGCTAAATTTCGAAATTATACTTTCATGTAACCTGTGCCAAATTTTGGTATTATTGTTTGTTTGATTAAAAAGTTGCTTAATTATAACATTTTCACTGTGTATAAATATGTATATACCAAAGATATAAATGTATTACTATTTTTATTTCAAAGGGCTCATTTTAATTATGCTTATTATACTAAAATTAAATTAAATAGTGCTCGGCATTACCGTCTATTTATATATAATTGTTTTCAATTAATTTAGATTTGAAATAGACAAGTTTAGCAATGAGCGCCTTAAATTTTTTATATGATGTCACACATTCATAACAAATATAACATAATAACATATATGTTATTATATGCTAGACTAGTTAAATTCTCAATTATATATATAATATATTTAAATAATTACGAAATAAAATATTTGGTAAACTTAAAATTATAGTTTATCAACTTACCAGTAATATATTACAGTAGGTAATCGATATATATAGATATATGTTGTATATTTTAGATGAATATGAAAAGTTCCGCGCACAGTATTGTAAGACACTTTACAATTCACTGTATTCGCTGCATTTATTCAATTCTTCCTGAATTAATTAGTTAATGGTGCAGTTTTAAGTTATAAAGAAAGGAGAGGTAGTTAACACAGTAATTAGAATCTTTACTGGAAATTCGAAAATTTGAAAAAGTGTTACGTGCGGATATTGTATGTAGCTATTAACATATTTTTAGAATTCTTCAATACTACTGGTTAAGCTTCCGCTCATGTTGCCCACATCTTTCCCCAATGGTAAGTCGAGTACAGTCTGATACTATTGATAATAGTGGATATCATAATATGTACCTATCATATTGATAGATATGATATAGGTATACTTTTATGGTATGTGAATTCAAACGGATAAGTCAAATGGGACCACAGCTTGAATTAAATATTTGTAGATTATATATGAGGCTTTTCTTTATTTTATGGATCTTTTTCTGTTTTTACTTTCCTTACATCAAAATTTAGTTAAACATTATATAAAAGGACTCAGTCGACAGGAGAAATGCGAAGTTCTCTTTCTTTTCCAAGTTTTCTCTCTCCAATCTATTCCCTCTTTTGTTGAGTTCTGTCTTTCTCAATCATTGGCTTGCGTTTCAGCCTCAGCTTTGCGCGCTTCAATTCGCAAGAATCATGTAATTAAAATTGATCAACTAATTCTAATGAATGTCACGCTGTCAACTGAACTGTAGGGTTAACGTTCAAGTAAGCGACGATTGCACTCATCACAGGCGATTTCATTGACTATCTAGGATGTGTAGGCTATGGGGTATATAAGATATATCACGCCTATTATACTGTTATAGAACTCAGTATATTACAATCTTGTGTGATTTAAGCTTCACAGCGTCCAAGTAAATTTCATTTCAAAATGAAGACTGTCTATATAGTTCCTATTGTTTATGACTTAAAAGAAAACATCAGCTTGATCGATCAAATTACTGCGATTTTATAAGATTACCTACTACTATATACTAATATCGTGCATCAATTAATGATTTTGGTCAAGTATTACAGTGTACTATAATTTTAGTCATTTTATTTTATTATTTTATTATATTTAATTTATACTTTATTTTATTCTGCAATATAGGGTAACCTATATATTATATATAAGTATATTGTTTGTTACTATATGAAGCCAAGAGACCTGAGAAATTTATAACATTATTTTGGTTGATATATATTATCATAATTTTGAATATTTAAAACGCAAAAAATATTACATGTTAAATATGTTTTTTATTGTATGTATAATTTGAAATATGTATGTTAAGATATTTATTTTTTTATTTAATAAATCACTGAAAAACAATAAAAATGTGTTTCATCCGCAAAAACATTTAAAGGGAAACTATTTTAACTAATTGTTTTTATATACTATGGCCTCGGACCTAAGAGTGTGATTGTGTAAGGTATAGAGCCTTACCAGGGCAAATATCTAAAAAACAGAAAAGGTGAAAAAGGCTAAACGATTTGCCAAAGGGACTATTTTCACTGAATTTCAAGAATTAAAAAAATTGCAATTATGTTTTTTTTTTAATTATTTCTTCAATGCATTTTTTAAATATTTAATACATCTAGTTAAAAACACGTTAGATATAAGTTATCTTAAATGAATAATGCGGAAACATAACTATACAGTTCAGAATTTAAACATTTTAATTTATTATAATTATTGTATTTTTATATTTATTATTGGAGAAAAGTATATTTAATATATTTCCATGTTTATATTGATTCTTTTTCTGAATAGGTTTATACGATAATTTTTCGTATCTTGTTATTATTTTCTACATTTTGTATAATATTGTAATATATAAAAATAAATCAATGCGTATAATTAATGTAATTGACTATAATTAATAATATACTTTATAATATAATATTCAATTGATATATACATTTTTTAGTCGAAACATATCGTGCAAAAATTGATTAAAACATTAATATGTTAGAAATTAAACATTAGTGTGTAATTACATATTTAAAATATTTTTAATGCATAATATTTGTGATTTAAAAAATGTATTTAATAAAAAATAATTTTTTTTAATAGTAGGCTACGTACATGTTCATCAATACAATTATATTTTCATTATTTACATAATAAACAAAAGCGGTCCTTAATATTTAGACACATTAAATAAACCATTACATTCCCTATTTTTTGCTGGGATGTGAATTATATAATCATTCTGCTTTTTTCTTTATTTAGTTAACAATAAAAATTATTGATTTTTATATTTTTCTATTGCAAAACACTAAAAGTCAAAAGTATTGAAATAGAAGATATACAATGATGGCAGCTTATAATCCTTTATTAATCTGAACCATTAACAAATCAAATAATAACGTAGAAACAAACTTACCGATAAAATTAAACCGGACTGACAAGTTTTCGACATCGAGACTTGCATATATCAACGAGTTATACAATCTTTAAAATGTGTATGTATGAGTAACATATTCTTGGCTCATTTCGTCGCCTTTCATTACAAAATATTAATACGACTTTATGGGCTTCGGGTGCCAGCTTTATCGTAAATCATATTTGTTCGCGAATTATTTAGTATCGTTTTGTCACCATTCAGTAGTTCAATTAGGGTAAGATTTTACAGATGACAACCCACACTTCTGAATAATCGAAGTAGCTCGCATGAGGTAAGAGTATATAGCTATGTGGATTCCTCATATTGGTCCCACTGCACACGAACCCACACGAGCCATTGTTTATGGCTTCTTGTTAACTGTTAACAGGGCCTTTATTACCTGTTCTTATATTAGAAAAGACTATATTATGTGCTATATCATGGCTGTCTTAAAAAAAAAGACAGCCATGGCTATATATACAGTCAATTTCTCCGTGTTTGCAATGACATTTTATGTTAATTCATTTACGGCATATTTCAACACGCGGTCAGTACAGCTGCCGAATTACTTGAATGGCGCTGCTAATATTTTTATGGGATAATATACCCTGCGCCGAGAAAATTTTGTTGGGATCAAAGGAGACACCTTTTGGGTTAACAACAATTAATTATACTGCTGTGTACTGTACTGTATATACTGCAGCTACAGCGGCGGAACGAATTCAACATTGGGGGGGGGGCCCAGTAACAAATAGGCGCAATCCCCCCCCAAAATTGATCATTATTAAGAAAAAAAAACTAAATAAATAAATTATTCAAACGTAAAAATTAACACATTCTTGAATTTCCTATTTTGTCTCTACTGAA
>JAUZND010008072.1:0-10092 GCA_034780555.1 Coelogynopora nodosa | reverse complement strand
ATTGATTTTTTCAAATATTGAATTTTGATTTTTGAGAAAACTACACCGCCGATTTTTTTCATTCTTTTTTTGTTATTATTGTAAAAGCATATAGTAAGTATATTATCAGAAATGTCAAATGTCCAATTACTTTCGACTAAAAGTCGGTTTAGACTGGCCGTACCACGACACTGAATTAAATTTGTAATGCCAATATTTCGATATTAGTGTATATTTTTCAAGGCAGGTGACAGAAGTGAAAAACAGTACAGAAAATTAACGGTTTTTCACTTCTGTCACCTGACTTGCAAAAGATACACTAGTATCGAAATATTGGCATTACAAATGTAATTCAGTGTCGTGGAGCCTTAATTTCTTTCTTTATATTATGCCGACACAAATTGCTTTCTGGGTATATTGAAAATGACATCATGGTTATATCAATTGTGGTCTTAACTAATATTATAATTATTCAAATTGTCAAAATAATTAAAAGCATATATATATAGATTCCATGTTTAATTGGGAAATAATTGAGTTTAGATTAAATGTCATCCAGATTTCTTTTAATAATCATAGATACACATTTGACTAACATATAGAATAACTCGTTCTTTTTAAACAAATTTCATATATCTAAATTATGGGGCATTCAGATATATTTCGACCACTGCTCAAAAAAGTAAAAAATGCTTCTGCTCCCGAAGTCTTACATTCTTTTACTTTCAAGTATTGCATAGTAATTGCACAGTAATAATACAATAAAGGTTCATTTGGAAAATTCTTGTTACATAACTGTGTTTAAACAATTTAGCATTATTAATATTAATTTAGCATTGTAAAATTTAAAAAATTTATATCCAATGTTGGTTACGTTTTATACTTGAAATAAAAATATCATAATTTTTTTAATAAATTTATTTAATTACATTTCCGGAAATGCACATCTCAGTTCTTTAAAAAAATTATTTATTTCCTTGTAACTACAAATACATTTTGTCTAAATTCTGTGAATATTAGCCTTGATAAATTTGTTCTGCAGACTACACATATAAAGAAAAATTCTTTGATAAGAATATGTGCATGTCATTAAATATCTAAATGGGATAAATAAATAAATAAAAAGCGTTTGAAATAGTTGATTCCATTATAACTAATTGAAATAAAATATATCAAAATTCATATTTGTGACAGACTAGACAATTAAGATAAGCACGAATCCAGACAACCTCTATAACCCTTTTTATTCTTTTTAGACATTTTCGTTTTGACTGTGTGCTGCCTATATATATTATATATTTAGAATGACTACTATATTTTGGTTTTTGGAAATATATAAACAAAGATTGTGATAAAAAGAAACATCCAATTTAGTAATAATTGGACAACAATTGAACGTATTTTGGACTTAAAGCGTAAGCCACAATCATGATTATAAAAACGCTAACAACTAACAGTCACCGCGTTGATTTTTAGAAAACAAACGTTATTATTCTATGAAGATTCGTTATACAATACATATATTTTGCGGCCTACTCGCTGATACTCGCTGATACTCGCTGATTTAAAAATTAGATGTCTAACTAAGATGCCTTAATTTGGCCTTACTTTTCATTCTTGCCACATTTAGAATTTCTTATACTAACATCTTGAAAGTGCTCGTAGCATCTGAATTAATCTTAAATGTCTTCATAAGATCTGGATAAATCTAAAATGTCTTCTTAAGATCTGGATAAATCTGAACTGTCTTCGTAAGATTAAATAAATCGTAAATATCTTCGCAATGATTTCTTATTGAAATTTAACTCAGAAATTGTGTAATCTTCCGAATAGTACCAACATATTTAACATCTCATCAGCAGAACCCTTAATAAATATGAGGTACAATCCAAGTTGTGGACTTGACATCATTTATTCAGTATTATTCAATTATTAAAATACAAATCAAAGATTCGTTTCCATTTATTATAATTTACTATTTTTTAATTTGCTACATTCAAATTATTATGCTCCCCATACAATGATGTAAGGAGTAATCAAAGCACAAGAAAGGAAACACACTACTTTTCTTAAATATATTACTTTAATCACATCAATTTCACAACTGTTAAAATAATTCATTTATAATTTCAGCGATGTAAAATATTGCCGAAATTAATTTTTTCCTGATGTAATAATTATAAAATTCAAATATTGATATTAATACAGCTATTTGCAATTATATAATCGATTTTATATATTCAAAATAAGTTTAAACATTTTAAAAATCTTTATCACTATTATTTAATTAGGTAGCCTTATTACACTCGTCACACTGTGAAAGTTTTTTACGCATAGGCCTACTCAAGAACACTTTGAAGTCGGTTACCCGATAAAATGTGTATCTAACGATGTACGTATGTGACTGATAATGAAACAGACTCATTATAAAATTCAATAATCCATTTTGAGCATAAAGAACGAATCGATTTTCATACTTCGCCTATATAATGATGGACGGGTTGAATGATTTCCTGAGGAGTACAAATTCTATTTCCTCTGAGAAGTCTCTCTCTCTCTCACTACACAGTCTAGCCAGGCGTACGTATGGCAGCTATTCCCCAGAAAGTGGGAGCTTCCCTGGTTCCCCTAACAACCAGGTGTAACACACTTTGTACTGCAGTACTTTGTATGCTTCTGCATTCATATATAGTCTATTAATTGTTTTCTCTGGTGATCAGTAGAATGCTGTAGGTATTAATACATAGGGTAAGTAAATACTGTACTGGTTTGTATAATGTAGTTCAGCCATTGTTTGGAATTAATTGAGCATTGAGAGCTAACTTTTGTGTTGGACACAACCGCATGCCACATACGTAGTGTGTATAAGCGCTACTTCTAGTTACTAATTATAATTTTCAGTGTATCAGTTCCATTGTGAATGAGTTCAACATTTTTATTGACACAATTCATACAGGTATAGTTAAAGACAATTTTGTTTCACTTAATAGAGATTTATAGTTTGCAAATATTAAAGTGACCCTTGTTCTGAGGAATACAGAAGCAGTGTTTTTATTTGTCGATAGCCGATTAATAATATTAAATAATGGTATATTGTGTTTTAATGAACTGACGGTTAATATTGGAATTTATTAAAGTAAAACAAAATGTTATTGTAATAATATTGATTATAACTGAATTATAGATAACATAAACACAATTATAATATATAATGTAACTACACGTTCTAGTAACGGTACTATTCTCAATGTATTGATGCAAAATTTGATATATATGTAAACTTGTCATTTTTGTTCATTCTTCACACAACATTAATAACCAGTGTATTTAACTAGAATACAACATTGGCAAATTTTTTCGCTGCTTGTGCAGGGTTAAATTTTCCACAGTTACAGTCTATATTATGTCACTCCCACCTTTAAAAACCTGTAAGAAGGCCTCCCTTTCCTGCCGATTGTCAATGAGGAAGGTCTCCGGGACAAACTCGGACATCTGCAGCCGCGGCAATCGATTCTTCACGGCCACGGTCACCCGCTCATACTCGCGCAGACTAAGGACGAGGCCCAACTTGTTGGTGAACAGCTCGTAGTTGGGGATGTGGTTGACCATCTGCTCACCCTCTCGGAAGGAAGTGTAGTCGATCTGTGACTTGCTGTCAGTCCACTTGAGTCGGTAGTTGTCACAGTGGCGGTCCAGCGTCCTCACCCAGCCCAGGGCTAGCAGAGGAGCTTCAACACTGTCCGGTGGAGCACAGAAGTGGACGGCAACAATGAAAAATGCCTTAAAATAAACCGGATATTAATCAATCAAATGGAAGTATATCGAAAATTCATAAATTAGAAAAATAAGTTTAGAAAACTAAATTTAGAGAAAAAGTTTAAACAGAAAGAATCCGGAAATATGGTGTTCCAGAAGGATTCAGAAACATTTAAGGATTTTAACCCTTAGACTCGGTTAATAAAATGATCTGTATTACTATGAACGTGGTGCATTTGTACACAAACACATTGTTTGGGTACCATTAAAGGTATCTCGATACACATATGTGTACACATAGACTTGGTGTGTATATACACGTGTGTACTCATATGATATGTGTACAAATACAGACTTGGTGTGTACACATATGTGCGCACAGACAAACGTGGTGTGTATATACAGAGTTATTTCCCATATATATATAATGATTTGCTAAAAATTGATTAAAACTAATAATAGTTGGAAATTGATAACATGGAAGAACATCCAACTTGGAACCCGAATACAATATATTGTTGGGAACAACTCATAGATTTCCAAATAAACCACAAAGGGTGTTTAAAACGACGACGGTGTGTCTGTCATCTGTCATCTGTCATCTGTCATCTGGGTATACAAAAACTGACAAAATTGACCATTTGTCAAGGATCATCACTGGCTTCAAATTAAAATGAAATGTGCACCCCATAACATTTTTATCACCTTCGTGTTTTTCAATAAGGGAGATAGATATAAAGGATAGTTTGTTTTCACTACGATTTTGTTGGATTTTTAAATTGTTAATAAATTGAAATGAAATTGAAATTCACATAAATTATATGAAACGCTAATCAATAATCAATAATCAGATAATTTTAAATTAAAATCAATGGTTTATTTTGTTCTAGTTTGTTGTATTAGTAAATATTCGTTCCAATCAAATAAACTACGTCTTATTAAAAGTATTTCTTAATATAAACTTTTACAATTCTACATTGTATCAGTTTATTTACTGAAATATTAATAACTAAGACAATCTTGTAAATATTATTATCGTTTTTATCTAAATATATAATTAATATTCCTATAGATAGATAAGTGAGCCTTGTGAATGATGTAATAAATATTGATAAAAACAGCGAGTGCATTATTATAAGGTAATTGATAATGTTACCAAAGAACATTTAAGAATGTAACAGGTACATAGATATAATTTTAAGAACTATATATGCAATTAACATTATGCTATAATATTTAAATATTAATTGATGTCAATGGTATAAAAATAAACAAACTTTGGATTTAACAAACAGGGATTTAATTGATTTTTCTCAAGTTTTATTTATTATCTCAAATGTTATATTATTAATTACTAATACACAAAACCATTAGATGTTCAAATCGTAATTCCCCAAATGCTACAACTTAAAATGGTTGGTATAGTGGATATAAGCAAATGATATCGGCTAAACAGCTCCACTTCAGTAGGCCTAAAACACATTTTCATTTCCGACCGTCTTTAAAGTTGATAACATTGAGTGTTAATGAAAGGTGTAAAAGAATAAAATACCTATAAAAAATTGGAATGTTTAAAAGTGTTAAAATATCTGCCAATATACGACACAGATTACCAGTGCAATCTCAAGATAACTTATTTTTTTAAATTCTGGATATTTGTAAGTAAGTTATCCTTTTCTAAAATAAAGAAAGGCTTTATAAATTATAATTGTAGTCATCATTTAAGCTATTAATTAAATTTGTAATCGTATTTTTCAATCATAAGAAAAATTATAAAATAATTGTTTAATGCAAGGCTGATGACGTCACTTGGTTTAATGATGTCACTTTTACGTTACTTATAATACTGAGACTGGATATCTGCGTTGGAGAAAAGAATGACAACGATATAATGAAAATCACAGAGAATGGTTAAAATTATGTGTAATCTATTATTCTCATCAAACTGCATGTATTTTATTATAACTATAAATATCTATGTATTCATATTCTTGAAATACATGCTTTTTGCTAAACGGATACTTTTTGTAGTTGTCAATCTATAACATTTTAAATAATTGAACTATAGGTTCAGATTGCAAGTTATACGCTGAAAAGTTTTGGTTTCAGTGACAATTTCACACTTTCACTTCCTAACCTGATTAATTGATTAGATATTTCAATTGAAAACTGTGTTTTGTTAATCTTCAGAATATAGGAACATATTACAAAAAAGATATATAAAATTAATTGGCATATTTATTTTTATAATAAAAAAATGTAATACTGATGTTGATAATATATACATTAATAAGGAAGTAAGATGAATTTGAGATAAGTTTTTTAAAGTTTTTTAAAAAGTTTTTTTCCCTAAATAATTGCCTTCATTAGTCATATTACGTAATGTATATATATAGTTTATTTATAATATCGTCCAACAACAAATAATTAAATAATGTTATAATATTGTACTATTTTTTTAACTAGTATTTTCGGAGAATATAACTTCTAGTAATGCCCGCAGAACCATTGTAAATCAATTATTGAAATATTTTAAATTTCTGTAAGCAAACAATCATCAATAATGTCAAAAGATATATTTATGCCTGAAAAAAAAGGCAATGTGCATTACCATGCCGAAAAATTAACATTGTAAGTTATAAAATTGGAATTAATTTATAATTTAAAATTCAAATTTAAAATATTTCAATAATTGACATACAATGCAAATACCATTTGAATCTAACATCAACATATGTTATACTACGTACGCAAGTTTCTCCAATTTTTAAAATGTAACACATTAAACCACTCGAACACTCACAGTTCGGCCCCATTGCCCCCACTGATGTAAAACAGCGGCCTCTGCAACGTAGTCATGGGTACGGGTATCCTATGTGTGAACCGTCCTCCAGAAGTGGTTCCCTTTCTCTTCGGAGATCGAAGACCACCCCCACCCGCCGCCCGACCCCTCGAACTGCCAGCAGGGGAAGATCCCACCACTTTCCCTCCTCCCTGCCCTGCTGCCGGTGACTCATCGGATGACGTGTCCTCCGTTTCCTTGGCAACAGCCTTCACTGCGGTGGCCTTTGTCTGGGAGGAGGAGGTCGAGGAGGACATCACCACCAATCGTCGACGGCTTCTACGACGCGGGAAGGGAGGATAGTCCTGGGGCGTTCGCCAGCAGTCCACCTGTGCTGGGACCGAAGAGGCTGGGCTGGAACTTCTGCTACTGCTATCCGAGTCAGTGGTGCTACTCGTGTCGTCATCCACTAGGCTGGTGTCCTCAGTGAGGTCCAGTTGGTCCGTCTCCCTGTTTATCTTTGTGTTTGCTGCAGAGGTGGGCTGGTGGTGTTGTAGAGGAGCGACGGTCCTCTGCCGTACAGATAAATTGGAGGAAGAGATTCTGCCCTCGGGTGTTCGTAAGAGATGCTGGCGTCGCTGTCTTCCTGTGCCTGTTGCTGCTGGTGGTTGAGATCGCTCAGTCATAACAGCTAGCAACGGGGGGGGGGGGGGGGCGAACAAAAGTCAACAGTTCATTATCAATTGATTCTCAGACTTGTATTTACAGAAACACACTCCTCGGGGACTCAAAACTCACTCTGAAAAAGAAAATGTTAGATAAAAAAAACCTCGCTGGTCTTCCTTCCTCTTATTTAAGTCTTCCTTTAACCCTCTCTCTCTTTCTCTCTCACTGCGTGACATCTATAAAACAGATACATACTTACCAGGGGAGATGGGCTGTGGATGTGATCGGAGAGGTTTTCTCCAACAGGATGATCCCCGCTCCTGTGTCTCAGGCTTGAAGTAAAGCTGCCAATAGAGGCGCAGCATCTGCTGTGCTCTCCTGTCCTGCACGCCATTGAGCAGACGATACACCTGGAAGCTACTGCTACCCCACTCGCCTCCCTCTGGCTTGCCTCCTCGTAGTGAGTGATGAGACTGTGCGCCGGTGGCGGTAACAATGCCACTTCCTCGCTCCCTCAACTTCCGTCCCGTAAGTGGATCCATTCACGTTTGTGTTCACGTCCTTCGCTCACTCACGCTCGCTCATATTCAGATCTGAGATAGAAGCGGTTTAATCAGTAGCTGGTATAGTGGCTGTATCATCTCCTCGTTGCAATATTACACTTACTGCATATACAGTGGCTAGTATCTCACAGCTACGTAGAGAGCAGTGCAATGAAAACAAATTCCTTCACAAGAGTTAGCGGCCACTGTTGAGCGAAGATTATTAAACACAAAAGCTGGTCACTCAAGCGATTGTATAGTCAGTGGAACACATTGTGCTTTAATTGATAATTAAGATGTTGATTAACTTCACGAGTTGGTCAGTTTATAATAAGTGGTTAATATATAGGTAAGAGATGGAGTCGATTCCTTAATCGACTCCAGTAGATGACAGCAGCTTCTCACGATCTGGACCAGTAATATCTAATAAGTACCTCAACTCTGCCATGGTCGATGATTCAAGTAGAACGACAAGTCCACTTATTATCGTTTTTAGCAATTTGGTGAAAAACTGTTTAATGAGCTGTGCTTTTCAAGTATTGTTGTTGAGTTATGTCAACGTGTTAAGCTGTGAGTATGTTGAGCATGAAATGGTCAACATTACCTCCATGTGTCGTTGAGCTAATTCGTGACAAAGACAGAATAAATAACAGTATTCATTGTATCAATTAAACCAAGGATGAATATAACTAACATTGAAATATGCAGACCTATATCTTCACATTTGTCCGTGGCTAATGTCAAATTATATAAATGTGTTTCTAAATATATAAATATATCCCTATGGGCTTAAACAGTTCAAAATTGTACACATAAGTTTTAAATGCAAAAGATTAATTATGGGTTCCATTAAATCAGTAACTTTTCAAACTGCATGTCTGATATTTTTCAGGATAGTCTGTAAATAAATAGGAGGAACAGATGTATTTTTCCTCCTTAAAAACTACAAAAAACAGTTGTTTTACTATAATAGTAGAGAATGTCAAAATAAAGCATAAAAGACTTTATTTACTGTTCACAAATTATGTAAGGCAATATATAGAGATATCTATTCTTATTCAAATAGATATTTATATATTTTTATTCATAGTTCAAATACATGATAGGTATATTTAATACTCAGTCTCAGATGTGACTCAATACGTATATTTATTGTATTCCGTGTGTAAAATTTACACGATTTTCATAGCTTAGTTTTACAGCGATTAAAAAATTAATATTCATCATTGACTGAATAAAAGAATAATTATATTTTCTTCAAACCATTTTAATTCGTATATATTAAATAATTGATGACATTTTAGCGATGCACTAATAGAAAGTTCATTATGATATATAAATATATATCTGTTATATGTATCTTTTAATAGCTATTTATCAAAAATAAGCAGCATACACAAATGGTTCAACTATATATTTATCTCATTAAACTATAGCTATTTCAATATAACAATAACTATATTTAAATTTTATTTCGATACCGTATGTAACATATTCTCCACAGGTTTAGAATATTCACTATTGCAGTATTTATAGCTCATCGCTAAAATATATTTCCAATATGATGAATATTACCAAAGGAAGAGTGAGCCTTCTTTATCGTCTTGTATGAAGAGTGAGCCTTCTTTACCATCTCATATGAAGAGTGAGCCTGCTTTAAACTATTGCAATATTTGTATGTATGAGCAATACAAATATGAAACGTCAGATAAAAAAGTTTCACGTTCGTTTTTTTAATTGATAATAATGTGATATTTTTATTTATGTTTTGCGTACTATTATTTTAATAATAGTTTCATTTATTAAGTTAGTCTTTTAATAGAAATCCCAATCCGATTTAATTGTTATTTTTACTTCATGCCATGTTAATGTGTTACAACGCCTAATTTTATTCACTATTCAATTTTAAGTAATTTCGTTAAAATATATCCCTTGTTTTAATTAGCTATTTTTTAAAAAATGCTTAAATGACCTTGTGATAAATAAAACGTTAGATTTTGTACGTTTTGTTTAAATTCCTATAGATATGCTCATGGCCGGCATTGAACAAAGTTATATTGTTACGAATATGAGCTCCGTCTTACAGCTGAAGCTCTTTGCTTTATAAGCAAATACTCAGTTTTTATTGATAAGGTCTATTGACATTAATGAGACAGTACCGTAAACTGGGGCTATTCACATAACTTAACAATAATAATGAAAACTTTTGAAGTGAAACAGTAACTATACCTGATAAATGCAAATAATGTCTTAACAACGATAATACTGCATTACATTAAAAAGGAGAACTTTTCTTCAATTTTATTAGCGAGAAAACTTTGCTGAATTCTTTAGAAAGTAAGTCCGATATGTATTACTCACCTATAT
>JAUZND010008071.1:0-10092 GCA_034780555.1 Coelogynopora nodosa | reverse complement strand
CTTCTTTACTATATAAGTTACTTCTTTACTATATAAGTTACTTCTTTACTATATAAGTTACTTCTTTACTATAAAAAGTAGTTATATTTTGACACCTCTCGGCCACCATAGTGAAGCACGTATGAAATTCAATAAGAAACGCAATAAACTATTATTTAAAAGTTTGAAAAAGTAATTTTAAAATAGTTTCTATCGATCTCTTTCCTTTCTCCCAAGCTTATTAGAAGTTTCATATATGCTAATTAGTCTATATATGATAATAAAAAACAAATAAGTTACGAAACTCGAAAGAAAACATGATTTGGCTATGTACAACAGTAGAAATTATACTTGTAGTTCTCATCTCTCTCTATATTGTGCATAAAAAACTCTGCTTCTCTACATCGACATTATAAATATGTTCAATAACAACATTTTTGTTTAGAATGATACTCATCAATACTTACATATATATATATATATTTCGTTTTAAAATTTGGTATAGAATTATTGAACTTTTTGTAAAATTTAGAATTGAATAATAGTAGTTTAATTACTTGCAACCAAATAGTTTATTTCTAAACTGGAATGACCCGTAACGGGTAAATAATTGCCTACAATATTCAATGTTCACACAAACTGCATAATTTATTTAACTGTTTTGTTATAGTGAACAAATTATTACGTACAGTTGATAATACAATTTTAAAACTTGACGTGTTAAAAATATAATTTGTTATACCTGAAGGTTCATGAAACCCCTTTAAGTGATTAAAATTATAAAGCAATTCCACAGTGCACAACTGTTGCAGGTTAAACAATAACGAGGGAATTCAGAAGTGTAGAAAATGTTTGAAATTTAATGCATCGTATAAAACAAAAGGTTATATTTCAGTACGGAATAATATAGAATTATATGCTATAACAGTCAAGAAACGTGTAAAATTTAATGGATAGCCATATAAAAGGCATTGCATTGAAACATCTATTGTTCTGAAAACCATATGTTTCCCCAGAATTTGAATGAAGCTTTATTTTAAATAGGTAGTTTTATATCCTTTAATATTTTAACAATGTTATATATTACACTGAAATTTATCTGGAAATGTAAATTGTTAAACTTGATTCTGTAATTTAAGTATGTTTCTTAAAAAAAAAAGATGCGTAATTCACCTATATAGGGCTATTATGGATACGAAACTAAAATCGGACATAATTTATTAGATTTTTACTATAAGAACTAAAACAATACCTTTACCTTTATATAGAACAATCTGTATCTATAACCTGTTTAGCCAATCAGCTAGGTTACCAGGTCTACCAGCCAATAACGATACACAGTGAAGGAAAGATTCACTCTTCGAGAAATGTCTCTCAAATCTTGAGCAGCAAATGCCAGTGTCAATCTTCCAAAAAGCTTATTTTAATATACACGCCACAGGAACCATCGCTGTGCTATACACCCCAGCTGTCCATCATATTGCAATGTAAAGTTGACTACTAACATATTTTAGCCTTCCTGCCAAAACATGGATAACAACGAGTCAGTTGACAGTTACTTCTTCTGGCAAGGCCGGAAAAGCAGGCATGTGAGAAACAGTCGGTTCTCCGAGCGGCCTTCAACCTCCTCCACAGTTAGAAACAACCCCAATTCCGCTGCCTACTCCTCGATGAGCCTCGAAAATAGCGGCGTCAGCACGACGACTCCAGCCCAGTGCTCCTTACCAAACGCTCTCTTGACAATCTTGCTCTGGGTGCTAGATCACATGTTGGCGGGGGCCACTCTCGGTGGAACCTCTAGACCCGGACAGTCGGGACGGCTGGTGCACACATTCTTCATTTATCAGACTCTTCTGCACCTCGTATTTGTGTCGTCGAACAGCTGTGCGTCGGCGCAGACAACGCATCGTATTTACTGGAGTCCCGGTAATGCAATGTAAGTGAGGGGGGGGGGGGGGGAGTTCTGCCTTAGTCATACAGAGAGTGTTTTTAAAATAATTTCTTACGGTATTTTGTAAAGGTACATGGTTTATAACATATTTTCCATTTGTCTAATGGGCCTCATTTAATTAATTTATTTCCTTTTTACCGCAAAGGGTATATATATTATAAAATAATATTTTCCAATATTTCATAAAAAGCAATAAATCTTATATTTTTTCAAGAAACTGTCCTTTTCTAAAACAGGCACAATTTCTATAAGGGCCTTCCCTTAATTTGTCAAGTCGTGTTTTTCTAAAAAATAGTCACACATTATGAAAGTTTATCTAACAAAGTGATTAATCTCCTCTGGCCTCGCTTCGTTGTTTACATCATGAGCATAGAAATGGGCGACATTTGAACTAATTTTCAAAAAAGTCGATCAAATATTTTAGATGATTAAATAATGACTTTATTTTATTTACGAATTAACTAACATCTTGATAATGTTCATATATTTGGAATATTTATTATGATTATGTCGGCACCGCTAATAAGTAAGATGTTCTTATTTTATGCCTCCTATTTTTAAATTGAAAAATATTGTAGAAACATAATTACGTCATATTATGATTTGAAGCAGATGTAGAAACACGTTAAGCAGATGTAGATACACTTAAAGCAGATGTAAATACACTTTAAGCAGATGTAGATACACTTAAAGCAGATGTAGATACATTTTAAGCAGATGTAGATACACTTTAAGCGGATGTAGATACACTTTAAGCAGATGTAGACACACTTTAAGCAGATGTAGATACATTTTAAGCAGATTTATATAGATATACTTTAAGCAGATGTAGATACATTTTAAGCAGATTTAGATACACTTTAAGCAGATGTAGATACACTTTAAGCAGATGTAGAAACACTTGAGTGATTTGTTCAACAAAAGTAAAATTAACGTGTTTGTGCAATTCTAACCATATTTTATATAATATACCCAATAACAATGAATAAATAAATGAACAATGTAACAATGTAACAATGTAACAATGTAACAATGAATAAATAACACATATTTCGTGACATAATATAAGCGGACTGTTTTATTGTTGAATAAAAATAACAACAGTGAAATTGTCGGAAATATTCAAATTCAAAGGAAATATGTATTCTACATATATCTTTTAACCAATTTAAACTATTTTGTAAAAATGTAATAAGGAGCGCAATAAACTAAGCTAAACTAATCCAAACTTAAGTTTTGTAATTTACATAATTTTGTACTTTTTAATTGCGAATTATTCTAATGAATTGTGCTAACTGACAGTAAATTTAATAAACTGGCATAAACATTTTTGCATCATTTGAGGGTTTCCAATTTGGGTCAAATGCACACATCTTTTAGATCAATTAAAATATTTTAAAGTTTATATTATTAATAAAAATAGTACAAGACAATAGTTGATTTTATCCGCAAAATATTCAATTATATTATTGGTCAAGGGTAGCCGAAAAATCTTTACCAGGAGATTCAGCTATCTGTATATTCTTTTTAATATATAACGATATAACCATTATATAACCATATAAACATATAAACATGTAACAATACTAACTATCACACCTATTTATAAATATAATTTAAAAAAATTCAAATGTACAAAACCTAAAAATGATTGTCACTAATATATATTTACATTGTTGCGTAATGGAATTTAGGGGTTTGTTAAAAATCTGCATTAACAGGGACAATAATTGAAATCTTATTTTCTATACTTCTTATTATCAGGGAAGTTGACTGTTTAATAAATACAATTCAATCATATTTCATATTCTGCCGAACTCGACCAGCCATTCTATAATCTCTAGCTCTGCCAACAACCCTTGTTTAAATTGCTAAAAATAGTAAATATTTATCGAGACTCATAAATTGAAAATAACTCCTTTTATCATGCGATTAACTTTTGTATGGAGAACTCCTCAGTGAATCTTTTTTCGTATACAGGTTTAAATGGGTTTTTCTGAGATAATAGGTATACGCTGAGGCTATGATAATTACTAAACAAAATGAGTTAATTCATCTCAACCTTACTCGCATCAACCTAATTCTGAAATTGCCGATAAACATGATTGGTATAGCATAGTCTAAAAACCTTAATGATCTCTGTACTGGTTTTTATTAACTATTGCAAACAGGGAATATTGTTGCGGTAGCCGCAAAGGTTTTCAAAAAGTTACTGGAAATGTGTAGGTTTTTGTATTTAATATTCTTTACTCTTTGTTTTGTTTATCATTTGTGAATAATTAAAGCACTTTTAAAACTAATTGGATTTAATAATTAATCATTTTCTGCAGATAGAACAACCAGTTAGATTAATATCCACCCCAATTTTACTGAAAACGGAACACATGAACAGATTAATATATTTAGTTACTTACATAAATATTTTTATGTTTTATATCTTCCCTTTCCGTATATTCATTGTCTCCTTTCCCCCAAATGTATTATGTAAATGATAACTTTCTATCTGGTTCTATCTGATTTTCTCATATCACTGATTTATTTATTTTATAAGTTGTATATCAACATTAATTTAAGGCTGCCGTTACACTTAATAATGACATATTGTAGATAATCAGAATACATTTTGGATTCACTTCGAAACACAAAATATAGTCTCCTTTTTACCCGCTATAAATTGCACAATATATTGACTTAGCATAAGTAATATGGTGCTTTTCTTGATCAGAGGGTTTTAATGAAACGAATCATGCGCATACCTTTTTTGTTTAATGTGTTTGTGAAGCAATTACATTTAATAAAACCTTAAAAATTGATCTGTAAGCTTTGATGTTAAAATAGTGTTCTTTCATCATGCGGCTGTTCGTATGAACGGAACATTGATAAGAGTTCTAAAAAGTACTTATATTTAAAAATTGCCGAAAACAATATTCATTTGAAGAAATGATAGTTCGATCGATAGTATAAAAACATTTAAATATACTTAAATAAATAGATCCATATTTTAAACAAGCTTCCGGCTCATCAAATCCTCATTTCACTGTGAAATTGTTTTCAATCATATTTTAGATTTGATATCCAGCCGCTAATGTCGGGTGCATTCGACTATATTTGTGTTTTGAATGCACTCACTTTTAAATTGGATATAATAATCTATGATGCTCATTTTCAGGCGTAAGAAATTTGTGTTAATACTAACATGCTTTATAACAATGAAACTGTTATATTTTGATACTTAAATCCTTAAAACACACTGATCCTCTTCAATCATGTACAATGTTAGTCAGATAATAAATATTGTATAAATGTGATATTATATAAGAGATCATAAATCAAACTAATTTGATTGAAATGATAATAAATTTTACAATTTGTTAATGGGAAAATAATCGGTTTCGTAAATTAATATAAATGATAATTTTTTTATGATATATATATATATATAGGTACATATATAGACGTAACTATTTAAAACAATCTTTAAAAAAAAATTCATGAGTTATATCGAATATAATTTTAACATTTGAATTTATACGTGTTTTTAAACTCACAAAAAGACATGCTAACAAAATAAATATATTTTTCGTATAATTTTGATTACTTTCACGGTTTTCTTAATTAAATAATAACATTATTTTTTCAAATTAAATGGAATGCAGCACCACTTTGCCGACTAAACAATTGTATTAGTATTAACATTGTTAATAATGTTAACCAACGAGATAACTTCAAAGTGATAACTGTTGCCGATCCAACATTTGTTCCTTGTCAAATAATATTGATGAAGCAAGCATTCTATTCTGTGCTCTATTATAATAATATTATGCGAGCTAATTGATACACCTATCTGTTACCTTGGAAACACGATAATACCATCACTGACATGGTGTATAGATAAACTAAACTAATTGCATGTTATTTGACATATTATTTATTAAAAATATAATCGTTCTGTATACAATATATTATCGATTATTTAATGAAAGACTTGTTAACATTTCGACATTTTTGTTCGTTTTGTGAGTTATTTGTAATAGATTAGCTACTCTATAATACGTAACAAGAGACTGAATGAAATTGAGTCTTGAGCACTGTGAACGATCACAAATATATTTATATATTTGATCGATTTTTCCTAAATATATCTACTGGTTCCAATCTCGCCCTGTTACTTTGTCCCAGGCTTGTTTATATATTTACGTTAATGTCCACTCTTGAGAATTCTATAACTACGCAAAGACCGAGAAGAAGTGTTATACGATTATCGATGGTGCGATAAATAACCTGATTTGCAAGGGGGGGGGGGGGTGGGGCGGGGAGCGGTTTGTCACACCCTTTCCAGATTCGTGGAACCGGATCCAAATTGTCGTTTCCAGTTGCTATATACGTACATGCGCATTCACACAGGCTAGGCCGGCATCACGTATTGATTGATTGTGCACACGACGCGAGGCTTATTAGTAAACACTATTTAAATGTGTCCTTTTCATCATCGATACTTTGCGCAAACATTTACGCAACAAAATGAGGTATATTGTGACAATATTTTTTTAACGTGATGCTTGAAAAGAAACATTTCCCGAATGCAAATAAAGTCCAACCCGAAATCTTTCTAAATGGCAAAAAAGAGTTAAATCCTCAGAAATATCATCGTGCTTATTTAACTAACGATTTGAGTGTAAATGATATTTTCACCAAAAGGAAAAAACGATATGAAATGCTAAAATCCTGCAGAGTTACCAATCGTCAAAAACGTGCACATAATTTATTAAATATATATTAAAAAGATAAAAATTAATTATTAAATGATAGTTTATATGTCAAAATTGCAGGAACATAAGACATATGATAAATAGTACATAATTACGACGTAATAACAACATACAATTAAATAGGGGTGAGATAGCCAGTCGGTTAAGGCGCTGGTGACTAAGGTAGCGGGTTCGAATCCCAGCAGTGTACCTTATCTCTCCCTGGCAGACCAGCTGTGTCTGTCGAGTGTTTAGCAACTCTTCTGAGTTTGTTCAGAATGCCAAAAAATTGTAAATTGTCACCAAAATGTTTGTGAGAATTATAATGCCATTGAATAAAAAATAAATAAAAAAAAGAGTAAACACACTCTCTATATTATAGATAGGAACACGGGAATGAATCAGCAACACAGTTTAGAAATAGCAGCAGACTCTGACCCAATATGTTCTGAGCTACGAACAAAATATTGCCTTTTTGTTTTTCACAGTATAGTCAACATTATCGACTGAACAGATTATTCATAAGTAACGTTCGAACTCAAAAATATAGGAATTTTTATATTTAATAAATAAATACTTTGATAATGTTAAATAAAATATAAAAAAATTAAGACTAAAACGTTTTGTAAAGTGATGTAAAATCATATTAATGTTCTTCGCGGGAAATACAATGAATATATTGAATCAAACAACTTAATAAAATTGTGTAAAATAGCATCAATCCAAATAATATTTAATATTGTTTAAATCAGTTGAAAAATCTTCGGCATTAAAAAACTTAAAATGTAAATTTCTTTCAAACTTATAAAATCGACTTCAAAATTAATCAATCTACTTTGCTATCATTATATGGATTATATATTCATTCATAATAATATACGCTGATTAATATGTGAATATAGATTATCATTTCTTAAATAAAATGTTTGAGTTTTCGTAATAATTTTTTAAATAATTATTTACTGTTATTATAACTGCCAGAATTGCCTTTATCAGTGGACAAACCCATTGACCTTTGATTAGACTACATCTTCGCTTGTCAACCACAATATCCTATACTATATCTTAGTGGGTCTTAATTTTATCAATAAATAAAAAGACAACACAAAATTAAATAATTGAAAAACTCACACAATATAATATGTGGAAAATATTGTCAAATTTTGCTCATCATAGAGTACGATCTTTGACTCTTGTAAATTCTCATAAAATAGAATTATTATAAATATTTAATCATTTCAGACAGTATTTATGATCTGAAGCACGACTTCAGATGTTTATGAGACCTTTATAAGACGTCTCTTGTTTTCCAAAGTCAACGATTGATATAAATATATCATGTATTATTGACAGTAATCCGATGCTCTATGGAGCTCAAGATTATGAATTTTACTTATGACAATTACATGAACGTGCAAAAGTGATGGGAGCAATAGAAAAATTCCAAAATATCTGGTACTGTTAATTTTTAATGTCTTAACCTTAACAATACCAGGCACTTACAGAAGTCTATTTTGTCAGAGGAGGAGGGGTTGAGATCAAATTGAACCACAAGCATTTAGCCTATGCGCAATTAAACATTTTATATTATTTAAGCACATTATATAGTGTATTATAGATTATATAGTGAATAAAATATAGTGACAAATATGTGATCATTATATAGTGTAGGCTTATTATAGATTTGGAAAGACAATATCGTGAATCAGTATAGTTGTTGTTAGCCCATTTTTGATAACTAAAGACAACGTAGCAGATATCAGTATGCTCCAAACTATAACCTTAAATACTATTTGATGAATATAAAATTATAAAATGTCTTAACATAAAATTGATGTATATGTCATTCATTTTTTAAGTATATATATTCTACGAAAATATACGAAATCAATGGAGCAATACGAATTTGGCAGTTAGGTACTAAACATTTGGAAACGCTTGATCAATTTGATTTCCATCTTGGTGTTTTTAGCGTTAACATAATAGTTACAAAAATATTTTAAAAATCTCAATGAAATTAATTGATTAAAAAATAATATTTTAACAGATTTTAGGGATTAATTGGATCAATATTTACTTACTTGTACAATATACTTGTAGCAGCATATAACTCTAGCTGTAGAAAAATCAATAAACCTACGCCAGTCCTATTAGGCTTCTAAATGAGTAGCTTTGCTTTACATTAATAATTTGTTCAATACTATAATAATTATCGATTGCAATTTAAATCATGGTTCAATATAAATAGTATGCGTAGAGTGACACCTTCCATACTACTGATATAATTTGTGGAAAATAACTGTGCATTTCCCATCCAATTTTGTAAAACAGTTTCAAAAAATTTCAAACCTATATATTATGACATGTTTTAAAATTAAGTTAGAGCGCAAACCTTTGTGGCCTTTTATGGAGTTAGCGAACTCTGAGTAGAATTGATGTGGGTGAATATTGTTTAAACAAGGTAAAGAATTCTATTTCTATTTCTAATGTACTCAATAGTTTGTGATTATAATTATTATTTTTAATAGAGCATGTGACAAATTATATTTAGTGTAATATTCAGTATTCAATTTCACCTCTTTAGAAAGTAAGAATAGGTTAACTAAAACATAAAATTTAAAGCAAAATATGAGTCTATTTAATGATGACCAAAATTGGTTTTGTCGCAATTAATGTTATGTAAACTTAGTCAAATTCATTGCCGACAAATTTGAATATCAGATATTATTGCCCTTACAAAAATATTAAGGGCTTAGAAATCGTTCAGTGAAAAATCTTATAATTGTATTGTGTTATTGATTTGTTTATTTTACAAAAAAAGCAATCAATATTAATATACGTCAAAATCACTTTAGAATTAGTCAAATTTATTCATTACGAAACAAAACAGTATTTTTTCTCCGAAGGTCTCACTGGAGTCAAGTGGAGATCCAAAGTATAACTTTTATTCTCGACAATAAGCTCATTCACAGTCCTCAGCTGCTTCCCCATCGAGGGATTTGACTGCCATAATTGCCCGTGACAGTTTTTCTTAAAATCAGAATGTAAAGAATGTCCAACCAGGAGAAATGAAAGAACAGTCAGTATTCTCTGGTGTAAGAATTATAATTCTAATTCTAACGTGCCGTTAGAACTTTCGTGATTAAGAACATATTTCTAAGGTTTTACGTTTTATTAGTTAAGTGATGAAAGTACCATACAATTAAAGTTCATTAACGTTTTTAATAATATTTTCTTTAACCCTTGGAGCAATGTAATACGATTTTTTAAATTGTTTTGGATTTGTCAATAGAACATTTACTCGTGAGTCAAACATATTTCAACAGTGTTAACAATATATTTACAACAATTCTAGAGACCACTATTTACAACAATTCTAGAGATCACTATTTACAACAATTCTAGAGACCACTA
>JAUZND010008070.1:0-10092 GCA_034780555.1 Coelogynopora nodosa | reverse complement strand
GTAGTAGCTTTTGATGAGTCCTTGAACAAAGTGTTGAACATTGCATTACTTAAAAGCACTGTATGATATGTAGACAACTGCATATGAATTTAGTTACATATATTTTTATGATGTGTGTTGGAAATTGATTTTGAAAAATAGTCAGCTAAAAACATGTTTTAAAACTTGCTTTTTTCTAAAAAAATAAATGCCTGAAATTTTCAATAAATGTCTTAATTTTGCCTTAAATTATCACAGAAAAAATATTTCCTATAATGCTGGACACCCTGAAATTACCTTAAAAACAGGAAATTTCAAATAATATATTCAATGCTAATGGGTTTACACATGTCATGTCAAAGTAGCATTTATATTTTGATAGAAAATATGACTAAGTACTGCAACTACAATAGCAGTAGAGGTTTTACAATAATTCAGTGAATTAATATTTTATTATTGTCCTGTATATCATACAAATGTGAGGCAAATGGAAAAGTACATACAGATTATTTGTGAAATTATTTAGAAAATTCACTAAGTCTAAGAGTTAGAAACATTAGTTGAAAACATTAGAAGACTATCACATACTAATGTTATTTACATTATGTATATTAATTTTTGTATATATACAGTGGACCCCCTAACAAGTGATTTTCCCTCAATAACAACATAATAGACAATAATAGTAATTAAGATATATTTAACATTAAGAGAAGTTACTGCATGTTTTATCACATCTAAATTCCAAAGTAATTCCTTCTCCTTTCACTGCTAGATATATTATACAATCCTGCTAAAAAAAAGACACCCACCTTTATTTATGCACAAATATTAGTTATTAAACATTAAAGCAAAACACTTTAAACTTTAATAATATTTAATTATAGATAAATTAATTATTTTTCTATTAAATTGTGTTGTTTCTTTCCAATATTTAGAAGCTGTGTGTACTTTGTCTGAGTGTGACCTAATCTCAACATTCATGTTGAATGCCTCTAGTTAGGAAGGCAAACTGTTAGCTATATTAGGCTATTTCTTGGAGAGAGAAAAATGCTAATAAATTATTGGCTTGTTGTTTTACCATTTAGTTGTTTTTAAGAGATTGCGTAATATATTTTGTCTCTCTCTCCCCCAATCTTTAGGTTACATAAGATATTTTGCCTCTCCCTCTTGCCCAATCTGTATGTCATGCATGGCATGTGTCGATTCATCTCCATAGGCATAGCAATATTGATTGTCAGCTTAGATGTACATGGTTGTATATTGCTAGTCGAAAGCCTCTTCTCTCTCAATAGCATTGACAACAGCACCTAGAGGGCTCAAGAATGTTTGGATTGGGGTGTTGAGGAGTGGAGTCGAATCTTCTTCACAGATGAAGTCCCAGTTCATCTAATTCAGAGTTGTCAGTGTCGCTATGTTCGCCATACACCAGGTACATGCCTTCATCCCCAGCACATCCAACCAACTGTTCATACTAGCAGTGGAAAGTGGATGTTTTGGGGTGGTTTTGCTGCTGATGGCACCAGAGTTATCCAAAGGATAACCACAAGGTTAAATGCTGCACAATACATAGAGCTACAGACAAAGCATCTACTTCCAGTAGACCTACCAAATCATAATTTCATGCTTCAGCAGTACAATGCTCCATGTCATATGGCTGCTACAACACTCAGATTTCTCCAGAATTCAGCTATATAGAGTGTCTTCCTTGGCCATCACAGAGTCCTGACTTGAACCCCATAGAGAACCTATGGGGATATCTGAAGTATGTCCTTGAACCACTTCAACTAGCTAACATGGAAGAGTTAGAGCCAGCTGTATACAGAGAATGGGCTAATATACCTGCAGATGTCATCAACAACATCATTGAATCTATGCCAAGACATCTTCAGGCACTGCTTGCAGCTCGTGGTGGGCATACAAAATATTGACCCATTTTTCCCCTTTTCTGAGAACGCTAAAATAGCCCTTTTCAGGGTCACAACATTATGATTGATACCTATATGAACTATAAAATTGTTCAATTTATCTATAATTAAATATTATTAAGTTTAAAAGGGTTATGGTAAAAAATTATATTTGTGCATAAATGAAGGTGGGCGCCTTTTCAGTGGGATTGTATGAACTCCTGTGCTAACTGGACAAGATCAAGTTCATCAGCTTTTGCTTATGCACATGAAGAATTAGGAGGTTGTTTAAGCACTCCTGTGACATGCTATTATGCAGATAAGACTTTAAGCATTTAATAGAATAAAATGATCATTCAACATTGGATGTCATGACTGGAATCATAAGATAAATGTAAAGAATGGTCACTACTTCATAAAACATCTTAACTGCTACTTCTGATTGATGAAATGCTTCACAGAGTGTGCCAATATGTTGAATTGGCAGCTTGATCTGAGATGCAGAGAGAAAACTTGGTAGCATCTTTAACTCAATTTTCAGTTAGCTACCATTGATGTCATTCAGATAAATAGCTAGTGCATCTTCAAATTCAGTATCATGTCACTTATATCCATTTGCGGTATTTATAAGTATCCTTTCCAGGCTACTAAAATTAGAATTAGTAAAATTGCCTTTCATGTTCAGATTCAAGAATGTCTAACAATTCAAAATACTGTTGTCCATAGTATTTTTCTGGAGACTCAAACACATGAGGATCATCACCATCATCAAATTGATTTGAAGAGCATTGTCAGTGTACTGTTGTCAATAGAATGTGTAGGTGATTTCACATGATTTCTTTTGCCATCTGTGGCATGAAAGAAAATGAGAAGTGATAATTTATTAGTATAGAGGATATATTTATTATTTTTAATAAAACTTTATATCTTGAGGTTTATGTTATTTTTCTCATGAATTAATGGGTGGACCGAAATATATTTGAGGAAAACATATATAGGATAGGTTATAGGAGAGATCATGCCCCATGTAGATTCTTAGATCAATGGGTTGGACCATATTATATCTGACATATCAAAAAATTATATCATATAAGTGGCATACTAATTCTAAATTAATAGGTGTAGTAAGGTGACAAATAGCCAATAAAATAAATGTAGTTGTTATACTTATGGCAGCCATCAAAATAATAATTCCAGCAACTTTTATAATATTATTTACTTGGAAAATATAATTATTTCTGGTAAGTAATTCCATTTCCCGGAATTTTTAAAATTATAGTTATTTTGTTGGCAGCCAGAAGTATAACAACTATGTACATAATATAATTTACTCAGAAACATAATTTTTTATTAAATAATTAAAATATTTCCATTACATTTTTATTGAGTATTAATGTGTAAGTATAATATATGTCTTTTTAGTAAGTAATTCAGTTTGTTGAAATTATAAAATTGTGGTTATTTTGACAGCAGTCAAAAGTATAACAACCACATAAAATAATTTTAGTAAACATATTTTTTAAATATTATTTGTATTAAATTTTCATTGAGTATTAATGTGTAAGTATATTATAAGTATTTTTAGTAAGTAATTCAGTTTGCTGGAATTATAAAATTGTAATCAGCATTTGGTTTTATTTTAGGTATTTGGCATCAGCACAGGTTTTTTTGGAATCAGCATCAGATTATTCAGAATCGGCATCAAGTTTTATTTCAGATACTTGGCATAGGCATCGGGTTTTTTGGAATTGGAATTGTTTGTTATTTTAAGTAATTGGAATAGGCACATGTTTTTTGAAATGGGCACCACTTTAGCAAATTTTTCTAGTGGTGTGTTTGGCAGGGTTTTTGTTCTAGGGTACTTTTAAAAAAGATCTCTGGTATGATGAGCTAATTTTTATATATAAAAAGATAAAATCTCAGGTGTTACAATGCCATATAGAACAAAATCCAACTTACTCTTACAGATGAGCACATTTCATTTTTTTAGAATCATATTTTATAAAAAAAATTAGGCAGTAAAACAAAAATATACTATTTCTTAATTTGCCCCAAAAAACAATTGTTATAAGTTTCTATATTAGCACATGTCAGTATATTACACAATGAAATATTATTATATTCTTATTTTAATAATATATATAATTAATTATTTTATTACTTAAACAATCATTATTATGTATATATAGACCACATGCAATATAGCATTTTAATTAATATTTTTTATTTTTAATAGTAATTGAAAGTTTTAAAATAACATCAAATTAACATACATTTATTATATACATACACACGTGGCTAATAAATATAAGTTAATTTGATGTAATTTAAAAGCTGCTATTAATTAAAATGTTATATTGCAATGTTATGTTATAATGGTCTATGTCCATAACATAATAAAAAAATAATTTAATAAGAAATTATTTATTATGTTATTAATATAAGTGTATAATAATATTTTATTGTGTAGTATATCATACTAATATAAAAACTTATAATAATTGTTTTTTTTGGCAAATTTAATAAATAATATATTTTTGTTTTACTGCATCATCATTTAAAAAAAATAAAGCCAAGCACTTTTTTTGAATTGGTAAACATTTTTATAAAAAAATGAAATTTGCAGATTGGGAATGCCCATGGCCATGCATATGTGGAATAAACCATTAGTATGCTTCCAGACATTGAATCCAAGAAGAGAACTAGTATCCTTCTACACACAATAAAGGCTTTAGTTGTATCGAAATCGTGCATCGCCATTCTAAAGGTTACTGCTGCAAATATTCCAGTCAAGAAATTGTTCCAGGTGGCAGCTTCTGCAAAATTCGAATGTCAAAAGCAAAAGGAGGATGAAGAGAGGAAAGAAAAAGAAGCCAAACAAAAGGAGTTTCCTCTTCCAAGGAAATAGATGTGTATATCCAAAAGAAAAGGACTGACTGTAAATGACTACAATCATTGCAGAAAAAATCTGCTAAATTGCTGCAAAAGTCAGATGGAGAGTTGAAGCTCCTTCTAAACCAAAAAGATAATGTGGACAAACAAAAGATTCGAGAATAAGAAAATATTTTGAAAACAATGCTGAAACAATTTTCTACTGAGATGCTGGACCCTCGAAAAAAATATTGGACATTTCTTTTTGCCAAAAACTGAGATTTTCTGTGGTATACATACACTATGTACACTGTGTACATATTTACTTATGTTCAACTCTTTTTATTATTAGAATTGTTACATAATGTTGTGTTTTGTATTTGTAGTTTATTAACTGTATTATGTAGCAGACTTATTAAAAATAACTACATACTGTACACAGTATTATCACTGATGTGTGTTTACCAATGGCTGAATTTATAATTCCAAATAACTGAGTCAACTTTTATTATAACTTCTTTAATGTGATTGTCACTATTGAACATTATTATATGTGCACAATATGTATTTCTGAATTCGAGTTATGAAATTATACCAAATTTAGTTTACTTTACCATACGTTTTTATTAGAAGTGTTATATAATATGCTGTGTAGCATTTATGTATTTGCCTCATTAGAAAGTAATGGTTAGTACCAATATTATTACTCTTGTACATTTATGTATATACATTGAATTTATGAAGTAATTACAAACTGAATTGATTTTGCCACCTTAAATCATTTTATATTTTACTGAATGTACCTACTCTTACGTTTAGATTTTTTATTACAGCTACTTTTATTTTTTGTATAAATTAAGTACTTTGCCCAAAAATTATTGCTAGAAAAACTCCCAGTCCCACCACTGCAATAGTGGCACATCCACCAATTCACCATGCTTGAGTACCATCTCCTGGTGTCTGGGAACAGATGGAACACTTATCCCCTTGAACATCTGGTACATGAGACTTGATGTATTCCATAATACTTCTTGGGAATACATTACCAAGTTCAATAACAGTGGCTTGAGACTCGAGAACTTGTGAGGGCCATTCTTCAACAGGAATGAGGTCACTGAGTTATACAATCAGATCTCCCTGCAATACATTGCAAGTTGGATAAGGTTTGATGGAAGAACCATTGCAAGTGTACTGCCATTTGGTCTTGCTCAGTGAGGTCCTCAAATCATTTAGTAGGAGCAATAAACAACAGTCATTTGGTTTTTGCAGAATGCCAACGCCTGGTCATTGGTCAACAATTTAATTGGTGCAAGGGAATTTTAATATACAGGTTAATGAAGTGTCTAAAAATAGATTGCATTGAATTTTTGTGCATATTTTAATTATATTTTCAACTTTTGTCTCTAAATTTCAACAGTTATGAAAATTAAGAAACTTAAGTGATACCAAAATATTATAGTATTAATTTCTGATGAGGTTATGGTATCTTTTGACATGACATCTCTCTTTACAAAGGTTCTGGTTTACTTAGCCAATTTTGAAAACCTCAGGGCACACACTCAGCTCTCAATTGACAACATCTTCATCCCTCTTGATTTTTGTTTAAAATCAGAACATTTTGCTTATGATGGCCAAATTCTAAGATCAGATATATGGCTGTGCTATTGGGATCACCCATGTCAGCCACAGTAGCAAACCTGGTCATGTAAAATGTTGAGGAAAGGATTCTATCTGATGCAACTCACTGAGCTTGTTATTTGTGAGTCATGATCCTGGACATCAATGTGAATTCATTCCATGCCTTCATCAATTTTATTGAACCTTCCATCCAATTTACAATAGAAGGGGAAGACTTGGAACATGATACTACTGCTTTTTTTAATGTGTGAGTGTCTCGCCTCAGCAATGGACATTACCTGTCAAAGGTTTATCATAAAAACCACCAACACTAACAATTATTTCGACTGTTCTTCCTATCACCCCCTTTCTCACAAGTGTGTGGTTGTGTCCATCCTTATCTCCAGCACTGAAGCGCAAAGAATGGGGAAACCCAAGTGACATTCTAAAAGCAAAAGATTACCTTAGCCACATTATTAAGAAAGTGCCTCTCTAGGTATAACCACTCCATTTCACTTAACAAAGGTTTCATAGTTAAAATGCATGCTACAATGCCATGGTATTAAATTTGCTGTAAAACCCCATTTTAAAATTGGAAAAATGCTCCCTAAGTTGAAGTTGCGCCCCTCAATGGCCAGTAGCATGGGAGTTGTTTACAGTAATGCATGCCATGTAGATCTAATAAGGATGTCTACATCAGACAAACCTGGAACAGCCTGTCTACCAGACTAAATCAGCAGAGTTAACATAAGGCTTGGGAAACCAGGAAAATCAATATGAACACATTATCGATTTTGAGAATGTTTTATTAAAAAGGTGAAACACATTCCAACTACAACCCCTGACAAAAGTAATGCGGCCCCTTAAGTATTTCCCTTTTTTATACTTTAAATAAATTTAAAAAGATATTTAAACAAAATTACAATATATATTTTGTTCAATAAGTTATATATATAACATGTTTACATATAAAAACAATATTATTTGAGAGAAATTAGTCATAAAATAGAATAATTGGTCAAAAAGTTAAAAAAAAAATTCAATATTTAGTGTTTCCACCATTGGCATCAATAACAGCCTGCAGATGACGAGGCATTGAGTTGATGAGGTCAGCCATGATGCGGACAGGAATACCATCCCATTCCTCAGCAGCAGTCAACTCAGCCATTGTGTGGATTTCTTGGTTCTCCAGATGATCCTTAAATTAATGTAGCCCCATAGGTTCTCAATGGAGTTCAAGTCAGGAAACTGTGGGGGCCATAAAAGCATTGGGATGTTGTTTTCTTTGAGAAATTGGAGAGTATGTCTACTTTTGTGTAGTGTAGCATTGTATTGCTGAAATGTACAGCCATGATTGGGAAGATTTAAATGAAGTAGGCACTTAGTGAGGACTTGAATGTATACTTCTGTGTTGATGGATTTGATGGAGGTGTCATTTTCCATCAGCTGAGAATACTCCCAAAAACATTTGTTGACCACCTCCAAAACGAACTGTCAGTCGGATATTGCCCTAATAAAATCTGGTACCTGGACCACAATGAATATAGCGACATTGAGCACTTTGAATAAGGTGAATGGAAACATCATCTGAGAACCCCACTGTAATCTCTCCTGGGCCCATTGAAGTCATACTTGTCAATGACGAGCAGTTAAAAGAGGCTTATGGGCTGCTATCCTACCATGGAGGTCCATTGAGACCAGTCTGCAAACTACTCTTCGAACTGAGGCTTGGACTCCAATCTCATTTTTCCATCGTTGGCATAAAGTCCTGGCAACTAGGTGGGGCTGGCCCATGGACATGCGTTGTAATGCACGATCTTGACATTCGTTGGAAATGGGGATGTTCAGAGCATTGTAAGTCATCCAGGTTGTTGGTGTTTCGAACTTTTTGCAAAGTTGTTGAACTATAGAGCGCAAACACCAAATGTCTCACACACTTGACGCACAGAATGGCCATTTTCATGTAAAGTGATCAACTGGACTCTTTGTTCATGAGATAATTTTAAATGGTTTTAATGTAAACTTAACATCATTTATATACCCCTACAACTTCTAAAAAAAGCAATCATTAGTTTTAAATGGATGCACAGCTATTGCCCTACATGACCCTATGTTACCACACATACTTATTGTGTAATCATTATCTGGGGTTTTACCTGCAGCCATAGCCTGTACAATTTGCCTTTACAATGTTGTCTAACACTTAGCTGTATCTTTTTTAACCATTGAGAAAAGTTGACAATAGGATAACAAAATAATGACATTTTATCACTGTTTGAGTTTTTCCATGTTATTCATTTCTTTTACAATAAAATGTTATTAATTTAACACAAAATTAATTATTTTTTAGCCTAACTGCTAGCACAACATGTAAGTATTCATAAAAATAATTAATGTGTATAACAATTAATATTTATAAAAAAATATAAGCATATAACTTTTAAAAACATGTATTTTATAGGGGGCCATATTACTTTTGTGAGGGGTTGTATATTCATTGAAATGTATAGTTTGCTATACAACATAGATATATATATAAATAATACTTTTACATAATTTATATAATATTATGTAGAATTAATTTTTAGGTAATTGTATACAACACACATACATTTATTAATAAACTATATATATATAATATAATTTAAACTACCATATTATACATATAAGTGTAAACATAAAATATATTTCAATAAAAAAAAAATTAAAAATTAATTTATTTAAATGTTGGTTATAGGAAATATATAGGCTATCAACTTACAGCCTCATATTAAATATGTGTTATCTATATAGTAAAACTTTTGCTAAATGCTTTTCAAGAAATATTATGCTTTATGGACTTCAAAAAGGACATACTGAAATAGAAGAATACAGTTTTCAGTTTTAATTGCTTCTTTGGCAGCAATTCATCAGAAGAGGAAGTAAAGCATTTGGACTAAATTCTAAAAGCAGGTTGAAGGGATCTAAGCTTTTAATATAGGCTTATGCAAGAAATTGTGAATATTAAGAAATACCTTAATATATTTACTAACTATTTATGTTTGCTTAAGAATGTTTTTTATATATACCTATAATTATTTAAATATAATTATTATTAGGTCGGCAAATTATTTTCCCAACTTTATTGCTCGTGTTATAAGTGGGGATTAATTATGTTAATAAAGTAACTCCCTCATTAGCTATATCTTGTTCATTCATATAAATAATAACATTATTTACTATGGACATTAGTGCACATGGTCATCTGGCCATATAAAATTTCAAAATTAGTAGCTCCATTAATGTATTTAAAACAATATTATTTATATAATTACATATCAATATTATGCTTTATAATATGATGAATAATTTCTGTTCCTTTTATTATGTTTTTGCTAGCCTTTAGGTTAGGGATCACAGTAATAATATTAACAAAAGTCATTTAAAACTCAGAACTATAGTGACTATAGTTCTGCACATGCGGGTGCACCCATAAAGTGCTCTTTAGACAGGCTTAACATCAGTCAACTTGTAAATTATAATCTGTAACTAATAGTAATATGCATATAAACAGGTATTTGTATTAAATTTTTTAACATTATTCTTTGATCATTAGAACCACTCACCCACTTGTCTTAAGACTTTTAGTTATTACCATATACTATATTAGGTACTTCAGTGAGATTTTTTAAATTCAAATTTTGAATTTTTTAAAAAGTTATATTAGGTGATGCTGATT
>JAUZND010008069.1:0-10092 GCA_034780555.1 Coelogynopora nodosa | reverse complement strand
ACGAATGCGTACACTATTTACTTTCAAAGAAGTTAATTTCTTGCATGTAATATTTTAGATAAGTGCAATATTTTTTCTCATGTAATATTTTGTATAAAAGGTAACCAAATCGTCGCATAGGGGGTTTGCTTGTCGTTTGCTTTAGCGATAAGAGGTAAGTGTACTTGTTGACATCGCAAGGCGAAGCGGCTCTTAGACCCAAGCAACGGACTCTATGGAATGGGTTATGGAACACTTCCAGAAGCCCACCTCTCTGGAAGAATACAGCCAGAACGTGGGGGAATAGACTTGGCTGACGGCATCTACTCCCGCTACAAGGTTCCTAGGAAAAGCTTTTTATGGTACAAAAAGATTGGTGTGTTCATGCTTTAACGAATGCTCATAAATGCAATCTTCCTCTACAGGTAATTTTTTGGCTTATAAAAATAGTTATAAAATGTGAAGAGATAGGTTCAAACAATTTTTGATAAATTCCGAAATACATTTTTATATATTACTATTATAAAAATAATTTGAAGTAATTACCTGTAAATTAGAAGTTATATGCATTTATTATTGATGTTATATCCAATTTTTTATTTATGAGTAAATAAATTATGTCATTCCGTTTGTTTCGTATTATATTTAAAACATAAAAATAGTTATAAAATGTAAAGAGAGAGGTTCAAACAATGTTTGATAAATTCAGAAATACATTTTTATATATATATTACTATTATAAAAATAATTTGAAGTAATTACCTGTAAATTAGAAGTTATATGCGTTTATTATTGATGTTATATCCGATTTTTTTATTTATGAGTAAATAAATTATGTCATTCCGTTTGTATCATATTATATTTATAATCAGAATTTATATCAACAAAATAAGTAGTTTTACTCATAGTTATTTATTATTTCATATTTATAAATAAATGTATCTATATTCAGTAGATTTTTTCACACGGTTGCAAATGCTTAGGTGGTTTGATGCAGGCGTTATGATACCCAACATTTATTGTGTCTGTTTCCTACCCTCACCCCTTCTCTTTTGATTAGAAATATTCGTCAATCACATTGCAAACCACCTGGGAAAGTAGACTCCTACCGAACTGTAAGCTTGACCTCTTGTCTTGGCAAGATGATGGAGCGGATGGTGGCAAACCGCCTCATGCACCTTGCTGAATCGCTTGGCATGTGGCCGTAGGACAAGGCCGGGTTCCGTAGACTTCGGTCTACTAAGGACCAGGTTACTAATAATTAGTGAATATTGTTTAAATATATAGAAAATGGCGGCTATTTTGAATTTTGGTCATAAAATTCAAATAGCTACCTTATGATTTTTGTGACCTATATGTGTGACTTCAGTGAGATGTGGGCTATCCAAAAATATATAGTTTATGAGGGTCAAATTTTTTATGTCTGGATGTTGCCTCTGTGGTGGTGTGGTCATATTATCCGAGCTAAATGTTGCTTGGAAAGATCGAGGGAAAAAGAGGAAGAGGCAGACCAAGAAGAATGTGGTGGGACGACGTGAAGAAGTGGGGGAAATCGAGGCGCACAGATGAACTGGTGAGACAAGCGCGGGACAGGACAAAGTGGAAGCTCGTAGTGCAGGCTACCCTTCTCAACGAGGACGCCACATAGACAGACAGATCAATTGAAAGTAATTTGATTACCTCTGTTTCTAATATTAATTTAAAAAATAAGTTAATTATTTAGTAATGACATCATAAACAACGTCACCATATAGAAATCGTAAGCATTGTATTTTTAAGAATACTTATTTAATAGTTAAGAAAACTGTATGTAGGTAATACTAGGTGGTATAAATAATAATAATATGAATAATAAAACAGTATCCTATTATACAATACATAATGGTCATACTACTAATTAGTAGTATTTCATTAAAATTCTGAATATATTAATAATATGACTATTTACAAAAATAATTATTCGTTATAACGATATATTTTTTAAAAAATAAGTAAATGTAGATATAAAATGCCAGGAGATCAAAATATCATTTTAAAATCTATTATTATTTAATATTAGCATTATTTTATGTATCACAACGACTAAAAGTATGCTATAGCTGCTAGATACAGCTTCTTTATGTACACTGTATTAAGCTAATTGTAAAAGTGACAATTTCACACTGACCAAAATGGTTATTTAAGCATATCGTGTTAGTTACTTTTTTGCATTTACAGTAACATTGTTCCATATATTCTAAGCTCGTAGCTTATCTTATGCTAATATAACAATGAGAAAATGTGTACAGTGTGCATGTGGGGGAGCAGCTGAAGTGTTGAAACCCGACTCTATTGATAGAATAGTTTCGTACACAAATATCTGCTTATATTATCTACTTCCTACATAAACGGTATATGTTACTACATAATGGTAATCCGTAATGTTACAGTCATACGATGTGGCACTGCAGTATAGATCGTGTCTGTTTGCATCCACCCCTAAAATGACAGTTCTCTATCAGTCGACTTTGATTAGGCCCTCGTTGACAGTTAAAAGTTAATTAAATCAGAAAGTGAGTACCAATTAAACAAACAAGTAGAAAAATTGTATCAAAATAACTTAAAATATAAAGATAAACTAGTACAAAGGAGTTTAAGTCGATTATATTGTTTAGTGGACAAATAATAAATTGAAAATGAATAAAAATATTTATCTAAATGAAATGGAACAAATAAACACAGGTAATAACAGGTCATAACCATGAACTTACTTAATAACACATTTAAACATTAAAAAGACATTCTAGTCAAACATTTTTGCAGCGTTTTAATCTCTTGTTGAGATCTGTTGAGAAATTTATATTATTTTGATTTTTATCAATAATAATAAGTATAAATTTTTATTAACTATAAATTATATGTAGTAAATTACTACATGTTATGGCTTACTTTTGAAAATTAATAAAAAAAACAAAAATTAATTTATTATTAAAAAAATATATTAAAAAAATTATCACCAACACAAAACTACTTAATATGAAATTTACACAATACACCACAATATAATGAAATTAGATTATTCTAAATTTCTCAATTTGCTGACATACCTACAACCATAAGAGTGAAGTTGAAGCCTTTTTTGACAGCTTTTCTGTGCATCTGATCAGGGAGATTGGCGAAGCCTAGTTTAGTGTCATCTTCAGATGCCTTAAATTAAATAATAGTTGTGAATTATCAACTGAAACTATATTATATTGTCAAATTATATCTAGTTTATCATATTAAAAAAATCATCGAAGCTAAAAAAATAATATTTCATAGAATTTCAATAAATGAAAAAATAGGTAAGTGTTATAATAAAAAATGTTTGGTTGTATATATAAGTCGAATACTGAGTCATTTGAGATATTATCTCAGATAGAAAGACATAACTGTGTTATGTGTTATGGTATAAATGCTATACAACTAATTTTTATAGCCCCGTAAAGAAAATCAGTTAAAATGTCATAAATATTTTGTTATCAAAAATATTCACGTCGATATTTATCTCAAAAATAAAACTATTCAATGTCCTATAACGAGTTTGTAGAGCTGCGATGAAAATGTTCTGTAAAACACTTAAACATTTTCATTACGCTATATAAAACAGGTAGGTCTACACCACTCAGTTAAAACGTAGCTAGATACACAACAACAAAAGTCAATATTACAAATTAAGTTACATTCGAGAAGCTAATTAATACATCATAGAGAGATGAGATAATTGGTGTAAACTGTAATTATGCGGAAGTGTCTAGATAGAATTCAGCATCTGACATTTACGAACATGTTCAACAATCAATCGAATAACAACATAGCAAGTAATAATATATACTGCGACTTAACAAATTACACAAAACATAATTTAATTAATTATTAAATCTTTTTTTGTTTTTTTGATAGTCTTAATTATTGCTTGTTCATTGATGTCAAGATTCGAAACTAGATCTAAATTGTGAAAAACCTGATTTATTTATTTGATCTCTCAAATACTTTTATGCATATATTATTTATAAAAGACGATCCATAACATATTTATATTTTCCGTTTTAATGATATATTTATTATTAAATGCCCAGAATTAAACTGTATATAAATTTATTTGTATATTTATATGTATTTCATTTTAGGGCCTTTTAACAACCTTAATGAATACATTTCAAGGACGATCTATACTCTACATATTATATTTCCTGGATCTTTCAATAAAATTATATTGCTAAGAAAGTAAATGCAAATATAAATAAGGATGATATTCAATACTTATCAAATAAATAGTTTTTGGCTTTTAATGACAAATGTTGAATTATTTCTTGAAGCCCTCAAACATATTATTAATTACTACAATATCCATACTTACTCCAGTTCGGGTGCTGTCCGAGCGATTCACACTATCATCCCTCGATGACGAAAAGAAGCGACCATTACGTGCATTTGATGAATCGTCATCATCGCCTGAAGTTAAGATCATAAAATAAATATATTAATATTATGAGAAAATTCGAAGGGTAGATTAAAATTATAAAAATGCTTCGTCGACTATTTTTAATTCATAATTTCTATTTCACCAGAGTAATACGCTATAGATATGTATATTCAGAAAGTACACTATTTCCAACAAAAAATTACTTGAAACAAATAACTTGGTGGACAAATTAAATGATCACACCCCAATAATAGGCAAGGTAATGGCAGAAAGGGAAAATTATGTATTAAACAAACATGTCTAAATTTTGTTTTTTATAAATAAAAAATTACTAATAAGATTATGTCAAATAAAACAGTAATTATAAATGTTACATGAACAAATTAAACATGTAATAATTGTAATAATTCACATTTCGAATTAATAAATTAATAAATTCAAAGTAATTTAAAGTATATAATTATAGTATATATTAAAATGGCTAAATTTAAGCCATGAATTACACCATATAGACATAGTATATAAAATACAACACAGAAAAAATATTGCTTTGAATGGAAGACGTTCCTCCAGCACTCTCGTCAATGGGAAAGTTATACACTGGGAAGAAATCTGATTTTTTGCAATGCATCAAAAAAAGTGAATAATGACTAAGATGATATTGAACACAATAAAACAGATGAACATCGGCCATCAATTCGAAAAGAATATCACTACACTTCAAGGTTGGATATTGTTTGGGATCGCTATCTCCCAGTAATCATCAAAGAACAGACCAGAGAATGGGGAGGTACAGGATTAAAACAGAGACAGAATATTGATTGTAAAGTACCTACAGACTTCAAGAAGTTTATCAGGAACTCAGACAATAAGACTGAGCTCTTTAATCTCCAGTCTCAAGAGGGAATTAAGAAGACTTTTTCTTAAGAAAACGACCTGTACTTAACACAAAATGAAGATGTTCTGCATGTTGAACCTGTGAGTGCAATGGGAAAGTGTAATCACAAAAAAGTTGACATGTCATGTGTTGTTGTTGGGTTGGGTCAGGCGGGATCTTTGTCAGAGGAGCCGAAGCCCCGCAGATACGAAGCCACTACCACAGGGTCCTCCGCCAATAAGGTCAAGGGAGGCCTCCCCATTCCGAACACTGACAGCCGCAGGCCAAGGTGCGTCGGACACTCCTGGAGCCAATGCTCCAGGATCTCCTCCTCCTCCTCGCAATGAGGACATATAGGAGGCACCCCCGCGTCCATGCGAGCTCAGTATGCTGCCAACACATGGCAATGTCCACTCCAGAGCTGTGCAATCATCATCTCAGTGTGCCAGTCATAGCGTAATGGTGAACACCAGGCAAGTGCGTTCATGGGCCGACCTGGGGTCCACCACTACCCTCCTAATAAGGGACCTGGCCATTCTGAACGTCACAATTGCAGAATGAATCTTGTGACCCATCATCATTCCGCGGGCCGATAGCAGCCTCCCAGGCCTCCCTGTCCACTGCTTCATTGCCATGAATTCCACAGTGACTAGGGATCTACTGGAAGACCACCATGCCATCTACCCGCATCAAAGAAGATCTCACTGAACCCATATCTGGGTTACAGCAAGACGTCCCGCTGCTCAAAACAGTCAAGGCGGACTTACTATCAGAGCAGATCAAATACCAACCACCCCGACCTTCAGTCCTAAGCCATCTCACCGCCAATCCCAAGGCGCCCACCTCCGTCTCAAAGGACGAAGTGAACTCCGCACCCCTTAACCGCCGGGTTGCCACAATTGTCAGATTTTCCTCTGATTTCATCATTCATGTCATTGATGCCTTCGCATAAGGGAAGAATATTATTAAAGTCAAAACAGAAGATAGTTGTAATCATATGTGGTCAGTACCATCGGATCCAAGGAATTCATAGCATTTGGCTAGACTTTTGATTAGGAAAAAATACTGAGCTTTTAAACCTAAGAGATCTGTGTTCCTCCTTCAATCAAGAAATGATAAAAAAGTACTTCCACTATTTCATGCCATTAGTGGATGCAATACATATTCTTCTATATATATATAAGAGAATGTTTTGTTAGATGGAAAAATCATCCTGGGTTGACTGCTATTTTTATATTACTAATAGATACCGTTTCAAAGGATTGAAAGCAACTCACTGTCCTTTTTTTCAAAGAGAGTGAAAAATTTATTATTAGGTATACATGGACCGCACAGATACACTTTTTTCAAAGAAATTCTCTCGTGGGGGGGCGCCATTTATATTTTAATTAATTATTTTAATTAAATATTTTGAACATTTCGCCCAGTCGCAACTCTTTTTTAATTTAATGTCAACAAAAATATGGTGCCCCCTTTGAAGTTCGCCCCCCTTTTGAAACAGTGCATGGTGACGGGTCTACAATTTCAATTCTTCCACCACTGATAGCAACGAAGCTGTTTAGTAAAATTACTACTGTAGACTTACATAGAATTCCACCAATTTTGGGGTTTTCCTTAATTTTTGCAAGTATATTTTGAGACAACTTCCCAAATTTATAATGGAGTTAACTCTCCATCTATTTTCTTATGCTTCTTCTGTGCTTCATTATTGGTATTCATTACATGTTACTTTATGGCATATGATGTACATAAGCAGCTAATGCAAGTATTTTAAGTGAAATAAGAATAGATGTACCAGTCCATAAATTTAATCATCAGGTTGGTTTCTAATATTATCTATTATTATATTTAGGAAAATGTCAAATAATGTTTCAATGTCAGAATTGTCATTAGGAAGAAGTGGAATGCTCTAAACAAGTTTTAAAATTGCAAAATGAAGCAAAATTGAGAAACATTCTTCTAACACTCGCCCAGTTAATAAGTGAATATCTAACTTATTAGTCTGATGATGGTTCTTTTCGACCAGATATTGAAATAATAATAAATTTATGATAAAAAGTAGTTTTAACAGTAGTTCAGATTTTGAGCCCTATAATACAATATGTATAAAAAAGAAATTTAGATGTAACTTGTACCAACATAAAAACTAAATATATGAACAATAAAATATAATTATGTGTGCATCATATTGTGATCACAAATACATGGTGTATGCACAATCCTCATGTGAATTAAGTAACAAAGAATTGAAATATAATCAAGGTGGACCTTTTTGCTCACTTCAGCTATATTCAGCATATCAGAAGCCGTATGCTTCAAAAAGTTTGTAGATCTTTTCAACTGCTTCCTCTTGACTTTTTGTAATGTTTCCTTCTCCATCAATAATCAATGAAAATTGTCATAATAGCACTTAGCCCAAAATGTTATAGATAACAATATAATTTTATTATTGGTTAATTTTATTCCATTTCCTAACAAAGGTGGTACTCCATTTCTTCCAATTCATTTTTCTTACCTTCTATATTAGTAACCATTGTACGTTACTGTTTTATGTAAGGCAGATCAGCTGCTAGGGCATGTAATTTATGGGTAATAATAAAAAATTCAGAATTTTGTTTGTTCTATCTAATTTAATTTACATCAATATGTCTGCTTAATCTGTTAAGGTGTTTAGTTATCACTTAGACTGGAAAAATGCAAGTCTCTCAAATTAATAAGCATTGCCATGTGGAAGGACTGAAATGCCCCAAATAGTTTTAAAGTATGAATAAAGGATTCTGATATAATAACATTCCGCTAATGCTCTCTCACAATTAGACTTGCAGAAAATATTTTTTAGTATTGAAATTTTAAAAATGTAACTTCAATGGCTTCATGATATTCCATTTTAACAAACATAAAATATTCTTGAAAATACTATGATCCCACTTCTCAATCTGCCTGTTCTTTAAGTAGTTGTAGAAATTAATTATGAAGCTTAGAGTGGAGTACTTTATTCTTAAATGTAAAATATGATAAGAGTCACCATGCACTTTCCAAGAAAAGATTGCTAACAGAGTCAATGGCCAATTTTTAATCTTTCAGTTTAATGGTATGAGGTCATTAAAATGGTTTTGGCAGCAGAACCCATTATTAACTTAAGAAAAGACATTAAATTTTTTTGGGTTGAGACATCAATTTTTAAATATCTTTTCCTTGCACACATTCTAGTTTGAACTTCAAAAATCTCATTATTTAAAAAATATATAAACTTATTTATTAATATAAAATTTATTTACAAACTTTTTCTTCATGTAGAAATCATATACATTTTGAAATTAATACACATGTGACAATCCTGTAAATTACTTACAAACTCAGTATTCATATAATTACTAACATCTTTATTAACAGTTTGTTTAAGAAGTTTTTAATAAAGACTAAATTAAATGTTAAAACAAATTCCTACATATTTTTATGTGATTTTACATTGAGTACAGGTTATATATTGCAGGTAAAAGTTGTCAGCTAATGATGATGAAGTTGATCAGAACAAAAATACTTTATTAATTTTATTGACTTTTTTTCAAAATCTGCTGCAATTTATTTTAGAAATATCTATTTTGTTTATAAATAAATTTGTCTAATATATAAATATAATGAAATTTACATAAAAGGCAAAATTCCTAATGCTGCGAACCTAACACCCCCCACCCCCTATTTTTTTAATAAAAGATTCTTGTGATTAAAAAATCTTATTTTTGGTGGAAATCTGCCAAATGGTAGAAGATTCTCATGTCTTATATATGCATGATGTTAGTTAGTTGTTTTTACTAAAAATGGGTCATAAATAATTATTATAATATGCTCATTTTATGAAAAATATAGAAATGAAATATATTTGTAAAATGTTGTTACACATCTTTATTGTTTGAATTGTATCAGTAATTATAAATGTTAGAATGAATATATGTGGTTCGAATATATGTAGACCTACTTCAAAAATTGTGAAGATTATTAACATTATTTTGTAGTATAAATATTTACTCACTAAATGACACACATTATTATATGTGCTATATAGTTTTATCTAAATACACATGGTTTTATCCAAATATATATGTGCTTGTCAAAGATTCAATGTTTTATCTAAATGTGCATGTGTTTCTCAATAAACTCTGTGTTTTATTCAAATACACATGTGTTTGTTGAAAGACTGTATTATCTAAATATGAATGTGTTTCATTGAAAGACATTGTGTTTCATCTAAACATACTGAGTTTTATTAAAAGGCATAGTGTTTTATCCAAATACACATGTGTTTCTTGAAATAAACTGTATAAATAAAGAAAAAACTAAATACACAGAGTTTTATCAAAAGACTGTGTTTTATTGAAATACTCATGCATCTGTCAAAAGACTCAATTTTTATACAAATGCACATGTTCTGCAATAAATGTATTGATTAGCATTGTCTTAATAATACAATATTTACTGTTGTTGGGTTATGCATCATAACTTTGAACAACCTTGAAATTATATTTCATTTTATCATTAATTAATGATAAATAGTATGTGGATTAAACTTTAAAGACTTTGCACTACAAATTAAGATGGCTCACTATAAACCACTAATGGCTCAAATGGCTTATGACAAAAATCTTCTGGCTCAAATCACAATATGAGCCATTAAGGTGTCTCATTGTGAGCCACATAGAAATGGCTCATTCTGAGCGATTTAAGCCACCCAAGTGGCTCAATATAAGCCATCTTCATGGCTCATTGTGAGCCACCCTAATGGCTCTTAATGAGC
>JAUZND010008068.1:0-10092 GCA_034780555.1 Coelogynopora nodosa | reverse complement strand
TGATAGCATCATTTTAAGCATGATATCATGGTCTTAAGCATGATATGTATGGGTGAACCCTCTGGTCCGCCATACATTATTACCATTAACGGGATGCACCTAAGACGAGAATGCACTTGTGATTGAGAGGCGAAGAAGTATAAAAGAAGTATAACAGATTTTCTATATATTTATCACGGCTATATATTTTACCCATTTTAAATTTGAAAAATTTCACGGTCAATATTCTTATTCATATAAATACATAATACTATATCTCACTATACACAACAAACCTATTGTTTAACGTATCGAAAATATCAAACAGTTAAAATGATTATAAATGAACAAATTTGTCAAATAGTAAAATATTGCTGTTGTTATCCAAATAATGACAGTGGCCAATTTAATTTCAGAATTGTAATGCAATTTAATGCATAATAGTTACAAAATCTAATATGATAAATTAACAAAAACGACACTTTACCAAACTATTCAAGCGTTTGCTGCTCAACATGTTCAAAAATTTAAAGGAAATAATGAAAAATACAATCAAACTTATAATATTTAGCCCCCGTTTAACACGTCACTGACTAATTTTAATGGAAAATGGAGAAAGCATGCATTATGCTCCCAATAACTAATCAATCTTAAATCTGACTTTGTAAAAAGCAAAATTTCCAATCTTCTATACACGTCTATACTGCAAATTAAAGAGCATCACTGGTTTCACCATAATATCAACATTTAAATATTATTGCAGAGAAGAATGGAAGTGTATTGATTATTTATGCTTAAACAAACTACTTGTTTTGAATTAAAGAAGAATATTTGCGTAAAATGTATTTTCGATGCATGGTTTATAATTAATAAGATGAGCACTAAGCGCAGAGCCTGTACAAACAGCGGAGAGACAGAGCACTACCGGTTTCGAGCTATTCAGCTCTCATCAGGTACCCTAGTCTCCCTACTAATGACTGGATTACTAGTAGTACTTACTAAAACCCTAAACAAATAGTCAAAAAAGAAATTTGAATAGTATAACATCAGAGGTAGTAATTCGGGATATCCAACAGCAAAAACCACATGATGTGAATAATAATTAATAAGTATTGTACAAAAATATGTTTAATTTTTATATATACTATTATTAATGACAAAAGTAAGATACTAACAACATTTCAAAATAATATGTCGTATTGATTAAACTGAATTTATATTAATATATATATATATGTATTTACCAATTATATCAATTACATAATCTATTTTTAAGTTTCTAGCAAGCTAATTTAAAAAAAATGCTGACTGGACAATAATTACAACAGCAGTAAAAAAGCAGCGAATCGAATTTTGTACTTTCAGGAGACAAGATTGATGAGAATCATCAATAAGTTATTGACTTTATATAATCTTAGAATGAAGACATTTTGTTACCAAACATAGAGATACATATATGATCAATGAAATAATAGATGTGAACCATTCATTCATACATAAAAAATACAAAGTTTAATAGTACAGCATATTTACATAACTAATAATGCCTCAATATTTCCGAGTGAAACCCGCTAATTGTTTTTACAACATACAATTAGGTGCATCTTGTTGTAATGCATCGTTTCAAGATCCTGTCAATTAATAAATAAAACCTCCAACAGTCGTGAGTCGTTTATAGCTATATAGGCCAACGACGAGAATGACAAGTATACAAAAGTGCCAACAGTATTCGTTCCACTATAATATTATCGTTATCGTTCATTATAGTATTCGAAACATATATAGGTGACATGTAGCTAGCAGGTCAGAGTCAAGTGAGATTTCAAGTGTTACGTGTGTTCGTTTACTGAATTCTAACAATCCTAAACAAATAATAAAACAGTGCAAACTATTATAGAAGTTAGAGTTGTACGTGCTACTGTTTATAGTGCAAATGGTGGGTGAAATCTCGGTCACATTTTCTGTATATATCAATGGCAATACATGTATAGCCTATATTAATCATCGATTTTCGACACTTCAATTGCAAAATCAATACGAACATATCTTTTTAGCCGCGATAGTAAAATGACAACATGCCGTATTTTGAGTGAAGAGAAAGTAAGGCTGTTGTTTTATGTTTTTAACTTTTGACGACCTTCATTACTATTCACAAGTACCTAAAACGAAATATCGCCATCTATACTATATGTTACGTCACGTATAAAATATAAATAAAATATTTTTTGTTAAATTCTGTAAATCTATCCGCTGGAATTAAATATATTTGCGTTAACGTCTTTGTAACATAATATATGTATTAAATACCAAAATCTATATCGACTGCCAATTTAAAACAACATTGATATTAATAAAATTGTCTTGTATAGAATACAATATTCATGGTATTTCTCTAAAACTAATATTTTTTTGCAACGCATTTATTTTATCTTTATATTATTATACTTTTAGCTCTAAATAAATGACATTGCAAATTAGAACTTCAGTTATGCCATACGAGTGAAAGTACAGTTGTAAAATCATTCTAAAATGTATGATACAACTATATACAGGGTGGTAAAAAAATCTGGACAAGGTATAATGTTGATTTTAAGAAATATTTATTTGTAAACATCTACAGTGAATTTAAAGACAAACATGAGTTAATAACCATAAAATATGATATAACAATGTCATTGCCTAATAATATTGTAACTCCAGTGTCTGCCATCTTTTCCAAAAGTTTCCTCAGCCGAGAACGAAGGAACTGATCGACACACTTTTTGGATTAGGTTTCCATTTATTGATGCAATACTGTTTGTTATAGCCAGCTTGAGCTCACGAATTGTTTTAGGCTTTGTGCTGTATACTATACCATATTATCCTTTAAAATACCACAAAGGAAAAAGTCTGGTGAGCGGGCAAGTCAATCGAACCAGCCCCTTCTGCCAATCCATGAATCGGGAAAATGCTCATCAAGCCATTCGCGTACAACAACAGCATAATGGGGTTGTGCCCATCTTGTTGAAAGAAGATATTGCGCCATCTCGAAATTTGAGGCCACAAAATTGTCGGTAACATTTTTAGATAAGAAACACCAGTCACATGACCAAGTCATACTGCAATCGATGTATATATTTGATTTAGAAACATATGTTACCTTGTACAGACTTTTTTACCACCCTGTCTATAGAATTGAAAAATGACAGTTTCAATGTCTAGGGGTAGATCCAAGATTTTCAAACGGAAGAGCGGTATACACTGTGCACAACAAGAATTAATTGCTCACAAACGTGTTATCTGTTGCGGTTAGTTTATTTTATATCTATTTCACGTTCCGCACTGCTTCAGTTGTTCACAGATACACTCCTCTTCTTGTTTAATTTGAAAATGGTAGGACTTCTCTCTATAACGTTAATGTGTGTAGCATATAAGGGAAAGTAAACCGTCGTAAATAAAATTTCATTAGTTCAGAAATCCATTTGGTCCAGCAATCCCCATATAAGCCAGTAAAATGAATTTAGTCATTTAGTCTGCACATATTCAACAAAAGTTATTTCGTTTAAAATTATTCCACTGTGCTAGAAATGATGATTTTCATAATGATGGAAAAGCTTATGCTTTAGCTGTTGATTCCTCTTTTCAATTAGCTACTTCTCCTGTTATCAATGATACTTCTATTGCTATTCCGGATAATGATAAAATGGTGGGACACAAATGTACAAAAAGCAGTACTACTATATTTACAGTTTACCTTTGTATTACATGTCTGTAAATTGTATTGTATATAATTTGTGCATTATTAGTAGTATAATTGTGAAAATTAGATTAGCTTTAGAGTTTTGTAATTATTTAAATTGTTATTTTTGCTTGTTGTGTATCTATTTCTTGTAGATCTAAAAGAAATAGATACACAACTCGCAAAAAAGTCAATTGTATTACTAATAAATGCTTATTGTACGTGACTGACGACGCAATATATACTACTTATATAAACAAAGTTATAAGTAGTATAAATGCTGTTTAGTATTATTTTAAATTAATGGTTATTATAATAATTAATTTTATTATTCAAGTTAACTGTATACATTTTACGATAAACCATTTTTTTTATATTAATGTTGCAAGTTTTAGCTTCTAATATCATCGACAAGTAAGAAAATCCCTGGGTGGGTGTATAAAATGGTACAATAAAAACACTATTTTCTCTAGTATGTTACAATATTCGAAATTATATTAGTTATATTTTTTAGTTAGATAAAAGTATTTTAGCTACTGAGTAAAAACTTAGGGTCATACATTACTCCGTTCAATCCAAAACTGCATTTCTTTGAAAAAAAGGTTGGTATAACCCCGCGGCCCCTCCCACACGTCCGAAGGGTTAAGGATGAACCAAATAATAAACGAAAAAATCTAATGAAGGCCACAAAAGTTCTGCAGAAAACTCGTCAAATATAGTTCAGCAAAAGATAATGTCGATCAAAGTGAATTCAATACAATGTGGAAATTGAAATACACACTTCAGTACGATAAAACCGGGGTCATCAAGAAGATCTACAGAAAAGGTTTAAATAAATCGTTCTTTCATAGGCTATCACTTCGGTCATTTCTAATATTGATACACTTCAAATAAATATATATATTTCACTTTTTTTTAAATAATTACTAACATATAGATCATTTAAAATATATTAAAATAAAATTATGTACTGTCATTAATTATTTCTTATAATTGACTAAATAATGGAATACATGTCCTCACCTGCCTGGATATAAATACACTCTTTAGTATGGGAACAGTATCCACAATAAGGCAATGTTAGTAGGCGCCAATTGGCCATAACACTGAATGCTGTGCTTCAATTCTCTCGGTAACCAAGGGTTACACACATCTCTCACCTGTCTGTTCTTCACCACCGAGAGGGAACAAACCACCGGCCATCGCCTCAGAAGCGTCGGTTGTTACCTTGACGAAGAATTGTGGGGGGAGATGAGAAAGAAACGAGACATTATCAGTTTGTCGGTCTGTCAGTGGTTATTTACCTTTCGTCAATAAATATTTAATTACACACTATAAAAAGAATGTCGTAAAATAAAAGCATAATAAACAACTTTTGGTTACAAATGAATAACCAAATTTTATTTAAATATTTTTTTGTCCTTATGGTGAATTTACCAGACCATTGTTTCTTTCTTATGTTATTTTACTGAACATTGATTACCTGTTTTAGGAGAATATGACAGTCGATCGCTTCAATTATATATTACAGATAATAAATATATATTTATAAATGAGTCAACTTATATCATAACTGTTGCTTATTAGATAATGTTGAGGTAATATTTGAGCAGAGCACAGCAATATGTTTAAAACAAGCCATTTTCACGGCTCGGCGGCGTAATAAAGATTATTTAATGCTTACGACATGGCATGCGAAAATTATCAAATAAATAATCGATAATTTAATATTGATAACATATTCCCTGCAAATAAAGAAGAACTATTGAGTTAAAGGTCTAAATGAAAAGTAGGATAAAGGTTACTCTCAAGAACATGATTAATGTATCGAAGAGAAACTTTAACAGAAACATCAAACCATTTTAAACATTTATTATGTGATACTGTTGCGAAAACTTATCATTATTAAAAAAGGAGGTCTTGAAAACAGCATTTTTATATGGTTTATAAGTATTATAGCAAGATATATAAGCATTGGAAAACAAAAAATATCACAAATTTCCAACATTAATATGAACAATAATTGCTATAATACCATTCTATTATTGGAACGTAGCATTAATAATTAAAAAGATACATGTTCAAGGTTCCGTATACTGTTTGGATTTGATTTAAAACTTTTTATAAAAATTCAGAAATTCAGGAACTAATGGGTGGAAATTGAATAAACTTAATCGCATCACTTCAGATACACAAAAATGAAAATTAAATAAACAAATTTATGATGAGTAAAAAAATTAATGTTTATTTGAAAAAATTTACAAACACCTAAAAAGTTAAAAACCTTTGCATACATTATTATTATTTAAAACATTCTCAAATGAAGAAAACCTAATAATCTAAAATTACTGATAACATAATAATAATATGTATGTATGTATATAGCGCTCCAAAATGAAATACATTGCCAGCAGCGCTGTGAGAAACTGAAGATAGACAGAATGATACGGACAAGTTTAGCTTATAAGTTGAACATGAATAACATACATGCCGATTTAGATGTAAACGAACTGTACCTACATTTGTACAAAATGCATGAACAATAACTTTTTTGTGGAACATATACAATGTATAATTTATGTTAATGATAGTCACAAGACGAACCAGTGTCAACCATTCATTGGTAACAGTTAGCTTGTCAATTTCGAAATAAACCACGAAATCTAATTGTATATCATCCACATCTAGTCAGTATCTAGATCTAGTCAGTATATATTTAGTTAAAATCAATATAAAGTTCTAACTGAAATTGTGCCTGCATTTTACGCTCGGCTGTGTTCATGTTCAATAACTGACTGTCTAATGAAATGTAACTATATCAGTCGTTAGTTATGGAGACATCAACACAGAGAGCACCAAGTAACATAAAGCATTATTAATAGTATAGTCCTTGTATTACCTATATATAAGTTTACTGCATTCTATATTATAGTTATGTAACAATTGACTTTTCATAGAATAATTACGTTCATAAATGTATACTTAAAGAGGCATTATTCTAGTAAACATAGTGTATTTTTACACATATTTTGCAGATAACATGTCCTTGAAATTCCCCCATAAATCCTTGTAGTTCTGACGGTTGTCTATCAAAAACAAAAGCGTAACTATCTGGTGACAGCTCACAATTCTAGGGGAGTTTAATTTTCTGCAGTCATATAATGGACGTGCATAATAAGAACACTATTTCTAAAAACACACCCTTTTCGCTTAAATGTATATTTTTTCAAAGCACTGTGTAAGTTTTATATTTACACGAATAAAATGTGAATTTTCAGTGCACTACAACTTTTTTTCAATTGTCCTGACTTCTTTAATACTTTTTAGTTTCTGACATTATCAATGTTTTTCAGCAGTTCCAGGTTCGTGGAAATATAGAACTATACTATTAGATAATAAATATTCTAGATTATTGATCACATTTTTAGCTTTATGCTGATTTCCGACGATACTTTATGTAAATGAGTTAATATTGTGGCGAGCAGGTATATAGACAGGCGTCCACAAATATCTACAACAATTCGGGAATAATCTAGTATGTATGTAAGTTATATTTAGAGAAAAAAAATTAAGTTTAATATAAACAAAACTGAGCTTATATGATGTGATTTGTAAAGTCCTGAAGCCAGATGAAAGTCAAATGTTGTATAATAAACAAGTAACAAAGACACGCACTTAATTGTACGTAGAAATTGCATTAGTGTACTCTGACTCTTGTGCAACCTAAACAAAACTATAATTGACTTGGAAGTTTTACAGTGCAAGTCAGTAAAAATACAAACGAACCTATAGTTTTATCCTTTAATTAGTAATTGTAAATAAAGGAATAACAAAAAGTACAAATTACTAAAAAACGCCATCAATAGACAGTAAGATTAATATAATACCATAGATTCTATTTCAGGCATTGTTATTTACTCTATATATTATATAATATATTGATACAAAAGATCGATTGTAACAATCAATACAAGACAAAACTGGATCCAAACAATATTCAAGAAATACGCACATATTTGTAACATTTGTAAGTAAACTCCTTTCATTATATAGGCCTACTACAATTGCCTTCGCGGTTGACACACTTTGTCGCGTCTATGCATGCAGTTTATAGATTTCGTTTGGATTTCAATTCATATATACATACCACTCCGATATATATTTAAGACACATATCATTCTATAAATATTATCTAATAATTATTATATAACTTCTAAAACGAAAAATGTTACATTTTTAAATCACAATTACAGGTTTAAAAATATCCTATCCTATATACAAATGGAACTTTATAAAAATTGTGAAATGAAATTGTGCATGAAATAAAATTAACAACTAGCTTCACTACAAATATAAATCTACTAACATATGTATAAGAATGCAAGGAAACCAACTTACATATAAAAGACACACTGACATTATATCGAGTAACTTAATAATGTTAATATTTGTTGTGACACGATGATAATCAGCATTTTAAATGGAAATATATGTATCTAATTATTTGCTAGTAAAATACAAGCCTTGTATTATCCATAATTTTAAATTCTTACCAGTTTTCATTATGTTTATTAAGTTTTTAAATTGAACTCCTATAGAATAAGTTGTATTAGAGGATAGTGTCCAAAAATACACCGCTGAGAAGGACACCAATGCAAACAAACAAACAAACATGAATCAAATTCACTTCACTTTTGACAATCGCTCCATCATGCCATGCGGAAGTAAAATATGTCTTTCGCACACCCAATGGGACTCATCAGCAACATACAGAGCCCAGTGAGCCAAGACCCTCACGATAAAAATATTCACACATCAACCGATTGACCTCCCGGAGCTGGGTCGATTGACATAGAGAACTTTCTAGCGGGCCCTTTCGTATCACACACACATATTACAACTTATATAATTTTATACATATTTAACCAATGCTATAAACCAAGACATCATTTCCTTTTGATGACTAAGGTATGTCACCAGTAGGCTATATATATTATAATAGTAAACTTCATAAATACATAAATAGATTACAGTATATAGAACACAAATAAATGACAGCCCACCTTTCCAGACTTGTCAGCCGCCCAGCCTTTTGGTAGTGGGGACCCTTTGCGACGTTTCATTTCAATCTGGAGGTCACAAACACAGCATAGGCCTACGTATTAATTTTGTTTTATTAACAATCATAGCTCAGCAACTTAATCTATTATATAATTAAACTAATTTTTCTTAGCAGCCAGAAATGAAAGATAGAAAAATAATAAATGTTTTTATTAATCACATGTGAGGTCACATGAATTTTGTTTTTGAGATTTTCAGTTTTTTGTTAAAAAAATTAGAGTTTTATTATTTCTAAATGCTCCGGGAGTTTCAACTCATTATTATTATTCAATTACATATATTGTGTTTGTTAATTTTATTTTCGTGCATCATTATATATTTTAAACATTTGAAGTAGCGCCAATTTAATTATTTAATTTAATTAAACGACTTTTCGTCGTGTAACCGACGATATGAACGCCAATCCTGGTCAGAGTAAAAAATATAGATGATATTTTTATTTTTATGTAACATATTAATGAATACTGCTATAGTTATGGACAACAGTAAAAATACAATAATCAATTGAATATACATGTTCATTTAAATTTAATGATTAGATGTTAAAAATCAATTTCAATAAACCCAAAAATGAATTTTTTGGTTATTGAACTAGTTATTGATAAAATTGAATTAATATGCATTTTTATACATATTATTATAGTTTTTTTATGGTCATCCGTAGATATGCATTTATTGAATCAATAAGTATATTTAAGACTCTCTTTTAATAAATGTTTTACTCTGTCAGAGAGTGACATTTTGAAACGTGCAACTCCAAATTATTAATAAAGTATTGTTTTATTTTTAATCGTGCTGTTTATCAAACTATTGTAATTTCAGTATATATATTGTATTAATTAACCACATACTAACGTGAGAACAAAAACTGAAAAAGTGAGATTGAAAAAAATATTAGAACTAATTTGTTAACAAATCCGTTTCCACAAGATAAAAAATAGAAAAACAAAAATAAATATTGTTTTCAAAAAATGGAAGTAGTTTAGTGGGGATACATATTCGAAATTTTGTTTAATAAAAAGCGCTTCATTTTGACACTTTATTATCGCTACATACAAGAGCTTAATTTGTGATCTAATAACATTTTAAAATTTTATTAAATGATGTTAAGTGCTCAGGATAGCATTCAGGATCTCAAAGCAATAGAAATATTCCCAATTTACCTTGCCAACAGCCACCGCTGTTGTAGCCATGTCAAGAACGAATTCATCTTTCTGGTCTGTGGCAGGTGCAGCCAGTGTAATAGGATTTGTTCCTAGTGCTACCTGAAATAA
>JAUZND010008067.1:0-10093 GCA_034780555.1 Coelogynopora nodosa | reverse complement strand
AGGGGGGGGTAGCGGGGGGGAGGGGGGGGGGCATGGTCTATTTTTAGCCATTACTCATAAATCTATTTATAAGTGAGTCAGAATCCACTCTTCCTATACTACTATAGCTCTATGATCGGATCCAATTTTTTTTGTACATTTTACATTGATTAAAAAATTTATACGGAATATGTTAAGCACATACCCTGTTCTAGACTATTGAATATTTAGATTGTTTGTGATTAAATCTTTAAAACATATGGACGTGCTTCATTTAAAAAATAACCGCAAATATATATTGAATATTGATGTCTAAATTTGCATTGTTTTAATATGTTCATATACTCAGATTTTAAGTAAGTTTTCAAAGATGTCATATGAGTCAGTTAATACAGAACTTAATTTATTAATTTTTTATATTTGTTTTTTTTTATAAAAATAAAATTTATTTTGGCAAACATTTTTTTTACCCCCCCCCCCCGTTCCTCTGAAAAACAAACTTCCTATCATTCGATTAAGCTGAAATTTGGTATACATGTACCTTCTAAAGACATGTCGAGTTATTTTCATTTGCAAAAAATTAATCGATTAGTATAATTTTTATGAACTGATTACGACATAAACTCCAGCTAGGAAAACTATGGGAAAATGACCATAATGCTACATATTGACCAATATAAGTTATAACTTTTGTTGAATGCGACCAATTGACTTGATTCGTTTTGCATCTGATTCCAGATCACTATATCTATATTTGTTTGGTATATTTTAAAATTATACTACTTATATAAATAAGCTATAAGTAGTATAAATTCTTTTTGAGTATTATTTAAAATTGCTGTTTATTTTAATAAATAATTTAATTATTCAATTTATATGTATATAATTTACGATAAAATTATTTTTTCTAATAATGTTGCAAGTTTAGGCTCCTTATATCATCGACAAGTATGGAAACCCAGGGGGTATAAAATAGTTCAATAATAATACAATTTTTCTGGTATGTAAAAATATTCAAAATTATATTTATAATATTTTTTAGTTAGATAAAAGTATTTAAGCCACCGAGTAAAAAAATCAGAGTCAAACATTAAAAAAAATTACCCCCATACCCCCCTCCACGTACGAAGGGTTAACCTTTAAGTTTCAATGCACCCTTCAATACATGACATGAAATAGTCTGACAAGAGCACTAACGAGCCCGTTTCCAATAAAAAAATAATGTGATGAATTCCGAAACATTAGTTTTTTCTTAAAAACTGAAACGCATATTTTAATTGAAATCTCAAATGTTCTGTAATTAGAAGAAAAAAATCATTTTGTTATGTTAAACTTTTAATAATTGATTATTACAATCGAAACTACTTTTAGTCTGACATTTTTCCTCATAGAAATCTACATTTTTTAAGCACATTGCAAACTCACTTTTTACATGAGCGAACTGTTTAGTTAGTCCCAAATGATGCATTTATAATAAATAAACACTGTTAATCCATAAACAGTATACTATAAAGCAGTCCAGTTTATAATAAATTTGTGTATTGTCTAATAATTGAAAAAGTGAACGGTACTACAAAAGTATTATAGTACCTATTTTATAATTATCTTTATGATTAGTTTAATTATTTTGTTAATAAGTATATATATTCATACATATTACTCAAATGTTTAGCTTTAAGATATATACTAACGGTATATTATTAAAAAAAAGTTATGATAAATGTTTTTATTATAGTTAAAGATGGATTATGCATATATACTCTTAATATATAGTTTATTATTAAAGTTTCCTCAAGTGTATAGTCACTGATATTGTTCAACCTTTTTGACACTTAAAACAAATAAGAATAACTAATCGACTCTTTACACAGAAAAGCACCTGAGTTGTTTTTTAAATTTATTTTTTATTGAAATTCTTTTATTATAACAGTGACTGTGTTCCTATATTAAACTTCATCCCTCTTTTAGCTGCTGGGATTATCAGTCCATTGACTTCCTGTTTTACGATAATATTCACACCGGAAGATGGTTAATATTGCTTCGTTGTGTAGAGGTGAGTGAATTTGGAACCTATATTTGGGCTGTTATTGATTTATATGTTTAATAATTTATTTCCAGCTACGAAAAAAACTTTTTATCATGTTTAATTGATCTACTTGTCTGATGGAGTTATGTTTGTAAATAATCCATCGATAATGAGTTATAGCTGAAGTAAATTATTATTTACTTAACTTACGAATGTTTTGCTATATATGTATAACGTTTTCACATTTTGTTATGTTGTGAAATGATTGACTATCTAACCATTTACTGTTGACGGTTTTCAACATTGCAATTAAGTTAAAAATAATAATGAATTTCACAATAATATATACATTTGCAACATGTACGAGTATGCAAAAGAAAAGCCACAATAAAATTTAAAGTTTATTACAATTAATACACAAAAAAACCAAACTTTCCCCTTTCATCAAGACTGCATTATCATGGTGTGAATATTACAAATAATTCTTATGATTATGCCTTCTTGATGAAAGGTGAAAGCTTGTTTTTTTGTGTATTAATTGTTATAAACTTTAAATTTTATTGAGGTTTTTCTTTTGCATTCTTTACAGTGACCATTACTTGTTTTTATTTATCATGTACGAGTATGCTTCCTGAGCGCAGCCGAGTTATTTATATGGGTACTGTAGTGCAACATATTTTAATATTATACATTATTTGCAGATACGACGTGGCTGCATGTCATATGTGTTGCCATAAGATGCAGCAACTTTGATTGCGCCACGAATTTATTTATAATTATGGATTAAATAAAAATACGTATAATCCATTGCTAAGCATATATATACTTTATAGGAAAGGTTATACTTATTATGCGCTATAAATTGTTTGTAATAATAAGTGGCTATTATATTACACGCTATATTTATACATGAGAATAGTCTGTTTAATTTTTTTGGTGCTAAATTATTGGGGTTTCTCCCAATTTATATATAATTGAGTGAAAACAGCTAAGTGAACATGATCGAATTTATATTTAAGCAATAATAAAAACAATTATACATAACTATAGTTGCAAATTACCTATTCAAGAATAAGAACGTAAGTAAACTGACCAAACCGAATTGCTATCCGTACTTAGTGGTCTTCATATAAAAGTTGTTATAGTGGTGTTGGTGACCATCTTGTAAAATTGTACGTTGATACACTACAGCATATCACTATAGCCAGCATAAATCAGCTAAAAGTCGTCTTAAAATCAAATTATGCTGGTGAATATGGTACTGAAGCGATATAAATGTTCATATCGACTCATAGATATACTATAACTATATGTGATATAATATATTCAATCTGAAATTTCCTGGCTCATAATATATGTTCTGCTTGGTGACAGTTCTAAGACTGGATTTTTTATTTACGAAACTGTGACCCTCCTCACAGTTATTAATATTTGTTTTATTTGTGCATTTTCATAACTGTTTTATTTAATGTTTAGTCAACAGCGTTAAAGACTGCAATGAATTTCCAAAAAACGTGCCTTGGGCTATTAACTATTTTAATATTATCTGTCAATAAATATTGGACATAATAAATTCTTCTAAAATTAAAATAATTTGTTTTTAATATGTAAGCATTATTATTGTTTAGACATTAATATTTATTTTTAGAAAATAAGATATTTTACTCGTCTATGGATTTTACTCCCGAAAAAAAAGTTTTTTTTATAAAACCTATCTGCGTATTTTCTGGTTATAACGTTTATACAGAATATATTTTTGGTTACTCTAATCATTAATCCTATATCATAGACAATTCGTGCAATTTGAAGGCCTTTTAATACCATTACAGCCATTTTATATAGCAATCCATAGACCTATGGTATATCAAAATGTCTATATATGAAGTTGATCCTAATATGCTTTATTGACGATATATTATCGTTTTAACCAAATGGAGAAATACATAACATACCAATCAATAATATCTACAATGTGGTTTTAGTTGGAAAGAATATATAGATTCTCGTATAAAGTAACCTAAATTGTTAAATTTCCTTGCACAATTGTTCACTGTACTTATCGTGTTACAGCAAAGTGAGCTACCCTAGATCATTATTCGTTCAACATGCAATAATCAATAACCATTATTACAATATATAATCAATAGTTGATTATGTGTTGGCTGTAATCTATTATATGCGTTTCTCGGCTTTCCATGCTTTTTTCTCGGCTATGGAAGCCAATAAAAAATGTAATTGTGTCTGTAATAGCCTGTTTAATGTGTTGTGTATATCAATTTTAATTATTAACAAAACTTGTTAAATAAGGATCGAACGATCTTTGAAACATTTACCTAAGGGGTCGTTGACATATACCCTAGGGGTGGTTGTTTCGACTAAACGATATATAACGAATATTTTAATTTTTTTATACGATTGGCGTACTCTTTCTTAACTATGCATGTACAGATGTGGGGCCCCTCTACTGATATATTGACAATATTTAATAGCCAGGGTAGCCATGGGTACAGTTGAAATTCAAGTAATATATACCTGAATTTTAAAATATTGCAAAAATATACTTGAATTTTGATGATTTTTTAAACAATTTTCTTAAATATACTTGAATTTTTCTTAGAAAAACGTGTCACCCTGAATAGTCTGCGTCCGTCTATTTCACTAGAATCTTTGTGGTACATAAATTACCAAATCTTTACTATTTTCGTACAAAATAAACATTTTATGCAAATTTGGTTTATTCTATAATTCTATAATTTTTAGCATTATATTAACTAAGTAAGCATTGTATAGGATAAATTTCAAGAAACATTTTCTATTTTCAGAATTAGTTTTTGAAATATTATTGATATTTAGCAGCATATAATCAGTTTATTGCGTAGAATAGTTATATAGTATACTACTGAAGTTTGCCATACGTTTATTTCTTATCTGATGACCCATTTCTTATGAATTTGTACACCAATTGTGCTACTAAGAGTATAGCATTATTGCGCGATGCATTATGTTCTGTGGTAGAGCGACCTTGCAGGAATCCACATTGGTGAGGTGTGAAAGGCGGTCTAATACATGTGGCAGATGGCGGTGCTACATTATACCGCTTCTCGTAACAATGTATCACACTACGAATTATCATCGACTGTAGTTGATATTTGTAGACTTCAGGAAAGCTTTTGACGGCATTAGCCGCAATACCATACCATACTGTCTTCGACTGCATAGAGTGCCTGAAGTTCTTTAAATCGACTCCGCGATGTCTGCTCCAAAACAACCGCATGCGTTCGTTCGAACACAATATTGTTTAACCAAAATCTTCGACACAACAAGTGGGGTCCTGCTAAGTGACCGATGACCACATGTCTCAACGCAACTCACTGAGCACATTGCGGCTTCGCACTCGGTACCGATTTTCAAATCAAGACATAATCAAACTTAGAATTAAGGATATTAGCTCAGCAATTGTCCAATGCCGCCAAAACATAATCGCCAAAGCAAACCCAGTCTGGTCTAGCTCTAGCACATGGACCGACGGAACAACGAAGAAGTGACATGAGTCAACTCCTTACACTTCGCCAATGCTGGAACAACAACAATTTACTCCAACAATTTTTGACATACTTATATCATATTTGTGTATATATACAATCATATATAATAACTTTTTATACCATAACACAGCCGCCACCACACAAATACACTATGCTATAATACACTACCGCTCAACCCGACAGGTGGGCAACTGGCTGAGCTTCGCGCTGTGGACCCTGTCTCTGGTCTGGTGTTTGCGCCAGCTGATCCTCTACGCTCGCCGTGAAGCCTTCCTGGTCAGCCTACAGCGGGAACGTCAGCGGATATTGCAGCGCTTCAACCTAGGACCTCAGTACCAGCCCTTGTGAGATGGACCATCGCTGTGAATAATATGAGGTCAAGCGGCTGGGCTCACTGATGTTTAATGTAGTTGAGGTAGAGATGGGACTGACTGGTCGTAGCGTATCTCTCATTTGAAATCAATAAAATAATTCAAACGGCTCACTTGCATATATGCTACATTTGTTATGATATTTCTTTTAATATCGAATAGTATGCGAATTTAATTGTTGTGCATATTTGGAGAAGTAATATTTTGTTGGAAAAAATGGTTGGTGGTAGTATGTAACGTATTAAATTGAAATTGTCTGTTATATAAGTTGGAAATAATAATGTTAATTAAATTATACATTAAAAAAGTGGGCTTATTAAACTATATATATATCAAACTAATATACTTCAATCCCATTGTACAATAAACGTATATGCAAATGAACAGTTTGTAATATTTATTTTATTGATTTCTCTATGCAAAAATGGAAAATTAGTTAAATATATGTTCCGTACATACAGATGTGTCATGGTCTATATTACTTTTAGTTAACTAACTACTGTAAATACTGATTTTTATTGTACAATTAATTCCCTCTATTATAGTATATTGTTCCAGAGTTGACCTAATTCCATCATTTCATGAATCGTCAACTGTCAAAAAACGATTTGGTGATCCGACTTAGTTCTTCCTATTCAACAGACTTTATTGTTGACAGTCACTGGCTATGAATGCAGTAATTGGACAATAATATAGTGTAGCTTATGAGTTACGGAATAGTACTGTGCCATTCGAAGCGTCTCAAAGTGAACATGTAGATACGCATAACATATATAGTATGTATTGATAAAATCAATTATTGTAGGTCTGTTTCTGTTCATAGATGAGAAAAAATATTAATTTTCTTTATAATATTTTACTTTGAAGGTGATTCCACAGCTGTATCACTATTCGGTGAAACCTGGTGGAATGGGTGGGTGGTTATTTCTTTCTCCTTTTTTCGCCACCTGCATCCATCGTTCGTATAGCCACAAATAAAACCCTTTAACCATAATACATATTGCTTGAGTTTGTCTGGCATTTTCACTACTTACGAGAGTCACACAGGTTATATACAAGTAATGCAGAAAAGATCTCTTTTATTCCGCCTTCATGTGTATTTTGCTCGGCTGGCTATATGTTTCTCGTTTTAAGACAACTCCATCATCCCACAACTTGGTTCAAATGCTACGTTTGGTCAAGTTTCAACATTTTTGTGCAATAGATGTCACTCTCCATTTTGAAAACATTTCCTACGACTCAGATAATGCTGAACTGGTAATTTTACTTAACAATAATTAAGATCAGTTAATCTAAATAGTTTAGATTTATGTTATCCGGTGTCTTAATATGCCTTAAATTGGCGGGCTTAATAATTTCGATAAAATTGAAGTGTTTTGCGGCCTAGTAACACCTCCTGGCCTAGTGATCGGTTTTACTGGGCTTGTATTTCTGTATTTTTGTTTGTACGAATAAGAGTCGAAAGGTAGAGGAGCAGAGCCAACGTCTGTCAATTGAACCCGAGTGACACAGAACTTCAAAACCATTCAACACAACCGTTCTACAGTTTTTATACTGTATATGTTATATTTATTCTTCCAATCAAATCTCGGATACAGAATTTACTTTCATGATACTTGCTTACCTGTATATGCGTTTAAGTGGGCCTATATAGTGTATACAATTTTTTTGGATAACACTTACTATGTACCTATAATAACGATAAGGAACAAAAAAAAAGACTTGGCCTTTGCATCATAATAACATTTGCAACACTTTTAACACAATTTATTTTTTGGAAAATATTGTATGCATTTTTAGTTTCGGTTTTGTTGTATGTATTTATTCATGAACTATAAATTTTTTAATTTATATTTTTTGGTTCTGGATTTATGTTTTATGCTGAAAGTATTATTATTAAATTATATCAACAACATTAATTTTATTCACTTTTGTTGACCATCAGATTTAAACTTATCAATTCATTCTATTTAATTTATAATCACTTTACTTTAGATATTTTGTTAAAAATGTAGTATATCTATATTTTACCCAGATTTTATCAAGAAATTTGTAATTTATCATAATTTTACTACGTAGTCCAATATCTCGCAAGATTCACGGTAAAAATATATTTTAAGTTAATTTTTTTTTAAAGTATAAAGTTATAAAGTTAAAGTATAAATTTGAAGTTTAAAAAATTCAAGTAATTCAATAACAACAATAATAAGATTTAATTATTGAAAAAGGGTAAAAACTGATTTAAATTACAACAAAAAATATATTTAATTAAATTATTGTGTCATTAATATATATATAAATATATGCTCATATGGGATGTAATAGGCTTCTCGTATAGTATATACTTATTACAAAGGTACCATTTTTGGGGCTGAATAATGGTATTTTATGAGCGATAAATAGGCAGCGGATAAAAAAAGAATAAAATAAGAGGCTATAAATAGTACAAGCTAGGCGATGTATTTGCGATTAAAATTGGGGTTGGGTAGGGTTAACAGGGTTTCAGATAACTGATAGGGTTTCATAAAACTGATAGGGTTTGATAAAACTGATAGGGTTTGATAAAACTGATAAGGTTTGATAAAACTGATAGAGTTTTATACATAAATTATAGGGAAAATAGGTTTTACGGTACTGTAATAATGGTATGTCAACTGTAAATAAACATAATACATATATCAGACCTGCCAATCTCTTGAAGCTGAAAACCATAACGTTTCACAGTACGTACACTTTTGAGCCGACTTAAAGAATGTTTCATTTTTATTGAACATTATAATCATCTAGCCACAAATATTTTCGTATTGTGCGAAAGCAAAATCAACAAGTATTATAAGTATTCTTGGATTATTGATTATCAAGGATATTGAGCATCAAGGATTATTGAAAATTGAGATATATTTAGCATCAATCAAGGATTATTGAAAAAAACTGATGAATGATGAATTTTACCTTTTTCTTCAAAAATGCACCAATCAATTTTATTGAGGATAATTCTAAAAACTAGGACATTTGACAACTTGCAGACCAATATGCAGCCTGGAACAGCATCTAAAACCAGGACAGTTGGAAGGCCTGATATTATATTTTATTATGATGTAAGTAATTAATTTTGTGAATAAAAAGATACATTCAAAAAGTAATGAAGTAGTTGTCTAATTGAAAGTAAAAGTGACTTATTTTTGTTGGGGATATTTTGATCATGTACAGTGAAATAACTTTAAGTGGTACCAAGCAACACATTTTATATAATATAAAAATATTTGTCTTAACAAAGACTACCACATAACAAAGAAAGTATTATATAAAATGAGGTAACACCAAGAAGCATGCCATTGATTATTGATAAACGACCTAAAACTTAAATATTCCACACTATTCTATGGCGCTTCAGTGTGGAAAAGTAAATAAAGAAATTTAAAAAATCCAAAAATTAAAGAAATTTATTTAAATTATTGACGGATTGATCTGTTTCGATTTTGTGTTAGAATGTGTTTTTAAAGCATGCGGATCGAGTGAGTGTCCTAATGGAAGGCAATACGTTAAATGTTCCGGACAAGGCTAGCGGGAAAATGAAGCATCATTTGCCAAAATTGACGAGCCCGTTACCTTTCTCACCAAGATATGCCAAAGGCTCATTTTAAGAATCGCTTTGAAAAAAACCGCCGCGTCGGAACCCTGAAAAGTATACGAAAATATACAATATACTACTTGTAGAAGAAGTAAGTAGAATAAATATGATCAAAATATTTGTTGCATGTTTCACTGTTAGTATTATACAATTAATTGAGTATATTTTGGATGAGTATTTGTATATAAGTTTAAAAGTTTTTTCAGTTCTTTTATCAAAAACAAAGCCTACTATTTATTCCTCAACAACCTCGTAAAATAAAAGTATAAAAAAAGTTATATTTACATTAAATTTTAGTTTATATTTAAATTTTATTTTACAGTATATGAAAACATAGTGGGTGGGTTGCTCGTGTCGTTGGTACCTCTTTCAGTTGCTCGTCTAATTGATGAGATTACCAAAGCATGCGTTGGTGATTTCGCTCTATAGAAAATTTACCAACGCATAGTTATGGCAGCCGACATGGATCAAAACGAAATTCACCCATTTAACAACATATATGTACATATATGTTAAATATGTGCACATATATGTTAAATAT
>JAUZND010008066.1:0-10093 GCA_034780555.1 Coelogynopora nodosa | reverse complement strand
ATACCAGTCAGTGTTGTATTTGGTATATGCAACATAATGTCCACTTGAAATGGATGAACCAATATGACAAATAACACGAAAAAGAGAAAAAAAATCATTATTTAAACAAAGATTGGGTGGGCATAAGATGGAATGTCCAGTTTGTCCATTTCTTCAGTGTACCCTACTTCCCACGGGGCAGGTTTCATTAGTTCCAGAAAAATGGTGAAAACTTGAAATATGACACACAATATATTCTATTCGACTCTTGCGTGTTACATCGAGATAATTCATCCCATTTCAGAACTATCTCTTATGCGGATTAACCCTCCGAGTCGCAGACTTGAAGGTCCCAAAGAAGACAAATTATGTAACAAGTCTCTATAAGGCATATCCGACCAATTTTTCATATCTATATTGAAAAAACTCAAATAAATAAATAAATTATTATGCAGTATTTTTCTAGTATACATACTTTTTTATTTGGTTCATTTGCACCATCTTAATAAAACGTTGAGCGAGTAGATAAAAAATGCGGATGTACTATATCTATAATCTTAACCATAAATAAACATTTAAAATATATAGGGAAACAGGCCGATCTAGAATTGAGTCAAAGGTGTTTCATCTACTAAGATTGTCGTTTGAAAGTTTTCCGTACCCACCAAGTTCTTATTGCCCTTTCGACTCTGGAGATTTCAATGAGCAGATACCGCAGAGATATAGCCAACTAAGGTTCATATCAAGTATAACATGAATAAGATATATTTCTGGTTTAAGGCAGCAACTTTCATCCGTGCATATTTTCTCCTCAATTATTTTTAACGATACAAATATTCGTGATTAAAAGTAGACTAAAGCTGAAAAAAACCTTTCATTGCTTCTTCGTTTCCTTCTATCTAATGCGTCACAATCTTTGTCGTCAAATTAACAGCTACACCATCAGCAATAAAACAAATGAATAATAGTGGACAACTGCGCGAATAGGTTGAATACAGGTGGGCGCCATTTCCGGCTAAAAAAGGCTTCCATTACCTCCTGGTGTTGCTAGGGTCACAACAATACCGCAGCCAGACGAGATGAACATTAATAATCAATTAAATGAACAGCACAAATAAAAACACAGTTTTCCCTGTTTTTAAACCACCTATTTGTTGGACATAGTTTGTATTCGATTAGATATAATATAATACAGGCATGGGATTGAGACATTTTAAAAAATCCGGAAATCCACTCGGACTTTGGACGAGCGAGCGGAGCGAGCGAAGTTTAAATCGCACCTAGCGCGAAAAATTTGTTGAGGTCATTTTTCGCTAGAATGCATATAAATGGCTGTTTAAAATATCCAATAATATATTATTTTGTTTAAGAAACTACTTTCATAAGTCGCAGTTTTTGATTTTCAAAATTCACAATTTTAATTGAGTGTAACACAATATGATTAAATATATAGGAAAAAGAAAAATATTCGCTGACTCGTTTATTTATTTAAAAAATATACTATATGATTAAATAAGAATCTAATATTTTTCAATAAGTATCAATATTTAGTTAAGCACATTGATATATCCAAACAAGATATATACTGTTCATTCTAAAAATAAAATATAGACAATGATTGTATGTTTTATAATGTTTTGAGCATGGAAAATGTATTGATCCAATTTATAAAGCAGCATAGCCCAAAAATCAGCGCAAAGCGCGGAAAATTTCGAGCTTTTATTACCAGCAATTCAAATAAGTGGGTTTAATAATAAGGAAAATATAGGTAGGGGTCGACCCCCCTACCCCCTTCATAATATTTTATTGCATTTTTGTCATTACAACGCTTATCTGAAAAATATGGTATTTTTCAACAACAAAAATCCGGAAAAATTTCACAGGTTCTTCTTGAATCAACTTGCACCAAGGTAGGGAGGGGGGAGCGTCTTTGCTAACATGTAGTGCTTAGTGGAGTATATTGTATCACTCTGGCCTTCCCTTTTGGCAATTATTACGTAACCCTCAACCAGCTTGTTATTCTATTTATAAGATTGCAAAAAGTAGAAAAAAAACGTTTCAATCAATCCGGAAACTGAGGAGGAGTTGTCACCTGGAATGCAATTCGGTGACGTTGTTGTTCTGCTTGGAGCCCCGCTCCCAGACCCCATAGTCCGGGATTCGATAGCTCCTCTCGAGGTAGAAGACGAGATTCTGGATGAAGCAGACTTCCAGTTTCGTGTAGATCACCTGCCGCGGAATCAAGTCGAGAAAAGAACTTTTGTTAAAAGGCAATAAAATTCCTACAAAACGAAAAAAAGAGGATCTCCTTCAATGTTTTACTCTACAACTTCACAGGTAAACAATACAAGCAATGTGAGGTTTTCATTATCCTGTAGAAACCCTTCAAGTAGTTTATTTTTGGGTTTCGAAGACGGGGTTGAAAGGTATATTCTACGTGTATCAGCTGTACTCGTAAACCTTGTAATGAGTCAAATGAGGATTTTAACGTTTATTAATTAGTTTGCTAGCATTTGCTCAAAAGTTATATACTTGCATTTTGTACAGTTACTAACTAATAAATAAGGTGCTTCTTCCAAGTAATTCACAACATAATAGGTTGATACTTTAACCCGATAAAAAAGTATGTTTAAAAATTCAACCCTAACTTTTGGACCCGTTTATTATACGTACAAGTATGTACGAAAAATATATGATAAATATATGGAAACACAACGTTATTTTATTTAATAGTATACGCCTCAGTATACTGTCAGTTATAGAAATATGTAATGAATAAAATCAAGTTATGATATTAGCTCTAATTAAATTAATTATTATTATATTTTAATTAATTATTAATAAATTAGTAATATTTTCAATCATTAATTTTAAGAAAGTTATTTTGATAGAATTTCACTCCTTTTAGGGTAAATTTACATTCATTCATTAACTTTTGTTGTATAAACATTGCTAACAAAAATGAATACATACCCGTTTATCAGGACAGGTATTGTAATGTGGTCTTTATTTCATTATTGTTTTGGGGGTAATACACCGTAAATACATTGCAAAATATTGCCTCTTAAATAAGGATATTTTAATTATCACTAGATGGTATGGCAGCCGACAGGGATTAAAACGAAATTCACACAAAATTATTGTTAAATATGTGTTTATATATGTGCGCATTATGAGTTAAATATGTCAAATATATGTTGCAAAAAGGGTGAATTTTGTTTTGATCCCTGTCGGCTGCCACAAGATGGCAAAGTTTCGGTAAATACTCAAATGAAATAAAAATTGTAACATACTATAACAGTAGTATGTAAAATCAAAAAAGTTTTAATATGACAGAATTTTCATTTCGTTACTAAACGAATACGAAAACACAACCCTAAAACAAACCCACAGTCTACACATATAAATTTATGAAATAAATATTTATTGATTAGAGAAACATGGTTTTATATGCTAATTAAACCATCATAGATAGTTCACAATTTCTTTTGAGTGTATTAATTGTTTTCTCCATAGCCTAGTAAAGGGATATATTAACAAAAACCGTATTTTAAAAACGATAATATTATATTCACAAAAAAAGAGATAAATTGGCATCAACTTGATGTCCACTAATGTAACTCCTATACTACTTTGACACTACTTGCAAAGCTCATAATGGACGAAGAAGTACTTGAACGCTGACTTAGAACTTAGTTCCTCCTTAATCGATATAAAAAGGATGAAATACTGTGCATGGCTACATCTCGCGTATTCTATCTACGTTCATGTCGATAGTATAGATTGCATTATTTTATTTAGGAATTACAGAGCAAAGCTGTTTTATGGGTTTGAAAAAATATGAACTACAAGAAAAGATGGTGCGAATTTACAAGAGAACTTCATAAATCGCTTTATAAAAGTCAGTAGCGCCCGCGTATGATTTTAAAAACTATACGAATTCTGTCCAGGAGACGCCAGAACGATAGAATAACACATACAAAAATCACACCAAAATAGCATATTACAAAAATCTGGATAAATAAACACACAACTGAGACAAAAATGATCACAGTTTTTTAAAAGTTTGATCAGAAAATAACATAGCTAAAGGTTAAGAGGCGCAAACTTTGGTCAGGGGCGCACAAGTGATTGGAAACTAGGCGAACAACGATTACCAATAGCGATAATAAAAAAAAGATTTCGAGATGGAATGTATATAGTTAGTGAATCAAAAGGGGAAATTGGGAATTTGAGCATTTATATGTTCTGAACATTCTCTCCTTTTAGATAAAGTTTTTCGTTTCATTGCATCTGGCATTCTTGATTCTAAGGTTCATTATAAAACTAACATTACATTGGTCATCTTGTATACACCCATCTTCATTTGATCCACATAATACATACTTTTTCTGCTGTTATTAAATCTCAAATTCTTCGTATTGCCCGCCGTTCTAGACTAGTTGTGAAGAAAATTTTGATATAGATGTTTCTTTTTCATTTAAAACTTTACTTTTACATTATTTTAAGTTTTATTTTGTACATTCTTTAAAATATGAATGCCTCTCTACAGTAGTTTAGGTTTTTATAACCATTCTTCCTTGTTTGTGGATTCTTCTAACTTCTCAACTGAGTATTGTCTCAACTCAATGTTGCCCTTTCCAATTCAGCACTTCTAAATATTTCTTCGAATTGTGATAATTGTCATGTTTTCCGCATTCATTTCTTCATTAACAGCAATTCTTCTATCTGATTAAAAGTTCTCGTTGTGGACCTATTTCTCTTAATGTATAACAAGCCTTTCTTTCGTGATCAAATTTATTTTCATATCTACCGAATGTTAAAAACATATATATTATTCCTTCACCAATTACTTCTAATCACAATCATACTTTACCTTTTTTCATTTTGTGGCATTCAATTACTTATTTGCACTTTTTAAACTATATAATCTTTTACGAAATAACTATTTGGTTGGATTTATTGTCCGGTGTTCCCCAGATTAATAGAAATGTTACCCTCTCGTCCAGATCTGAAACAATGACTGAAATAGGCCAAACCCATGCAGTATACACAAAGGGAAAAGCGGTCGCCGATAGTACAAATATCATACGATGTGCTTTGATAGATATAAATTATAGCAGTTCTCAGCTGCGCCAAATTCAAGGGCAGATCCAGGATATTATTTTAGGGGGGGGCCCACACTTAAAATAAGAAAGTTTCTAGCAACAAAACATCGTTTTCTCTAGTATTACTTTTGGCAAAGCAAAGGCGTAACTGCAAGTAAATAAAAGGATCAGCCCCCCTGGCCAATAATTAATTTACGTTGAAACTCTGATTTCAGAAACACATATAACATATGATATAATTATTTCAAGTTAGTTTTTATTTGAAAATACAAATTCATTTGATTGGTTGACAGCAATCAATCCATTTGTCTAAAAATAGAACAGGCTTAATGTACATAATATGCAATACACCGTTTCACGATATTGATTAATTATCAGTTAAATATGAGCCAACGCTACAGAACCAATTACAGATTTCAGAAAGATGTACTTAATTGTTTCATTTCAGATCTAATTTATATCAACTACTCTTGTCTACTGTGCTGATGTGGCACAACATTAACAAAAATGGAATGACGAAAAAAATGAAGTTTATAAAAAACTAGTGTTGTGTTATGGCTTCTTTTTGTATAATAGAGTTAATTTCTTAAGTTCACTTAACAGATGCACGTAATTATAAATTAACTGCATCTATAGTATAGGCTTAATGTAAAATACCCCTCAACATAAATACAGCAAAATAGTTATTCAATCTTTGGATAGAAGACAGGAGAAGTTTCCACATTCTGTTAACAGTAACAATGTCCCACGTCACCAGCGACCCACCCACCTGCAGTCCAGAGGTAATCATCTGCACAAGTTGGAGCACGTAGAGCCCCACCGCGTCCATCTGGAGGTGGTGATAGCTGAGCTCGGGGTTGGCCTCTCCCGTCTCATAGTCCAGCACCGAGTGGAGACAGGTGTCGGGCGATTGGATGCGCTTGAACTGCTCCAGCTGTCCATCCGGGCCGGGGTGCAGTTGTTGTGTTAGCAATTGAAAAGACATCCATAAATAGTTGTAGTTAACGTTGATATCTCATTTCCATGAAAATATAATCATTTTAAACAGTTAAACATCGTTAAAATTCACGATAAATATAATTGAAAAAAAGGAGAAGAATTTCAGATTTTTTTTCGAAATTATCGTTTATTCACTTAAAACAAAATGGTAAATGGATACATTCTATTAAAATCCTAAACATCACCACAAACCAAATAAAAATATATAAATATAAAAGAAGAACCAGAAATTTGCTTTTAAATGTTTTTCTAATATTCCTGTTCTTATTTTACAATGTTATTTAGATATTTTGAAATAACCACTTTTTACTAATTTCGTCGAGATTATATGCATCGATTACTTTTGTGGAAAATATTTAAAAAATACATACCTGGAGATTGTTCAAAATTGTAAAGAATTAACAGTTTTTAGTTAATCAATGAACAGGGGGGGGGAGTTTTAGTTATGCAGAGGTCCACCGTCCATACTACTCATGGATAATTATCCTCCCGTCATTTGAACTACGCACTAACTGAAATAATATCTGTCACATAAACTACACTCAGCCATTATTTCGACACTAGTACAACATAGATAATATGGTTCATACAATATTAACAAACTTCAGTTTACGGTCGGTCGAGTTACACCAAATAATTTATATAATGAATTGATACACGTATGCAAGGGAAGCATAGATGGTTTATCTAGGCTGTCCTAAGTGTTGTTATAGAAGTCTACATTTCCAGTTAGAAGTGCGAATATAACTAACAATCATTGATGTTATATAATATTTGACTGTTGCCAAGGCAACCAAAGTCAGTCTAAATATCAATAATTATCTATTGCAAACATTGAAATAGTATTACCGTTTAAAATGCATACTAATGATACAACACTAACTAGAAAGTAAATTAATTAAAATTTACATTTATTAAAAGAAAACAAATAATCACAATATTATATGAATATTTCAGTATTTTCCGAAGACCTGTTACAATTATATTTTGTAATTCTGAATTATCTACCGGGTTACCCTGACAATTTATTAATATTATCAACAGACAGCAGCTGTCACCCTGGCAACAAGCCAAGGTCAGCCATCTCACCAGTTTACACTGCTGCATCCAGCCCGTGAGGATGGCCCGCATACACTTGACAGCGCATTGACCCAGCTCGTAGGTCCGACCCTCGTCGTCATCGATTTTTCTGACGAAATAGAGAGGGGAGAGAGAGGCGTGAGACGGATATGTTCCGCAACACGGCATACATCCACAGAGTGGAGCCCACTATGGACATATGTCTGAGTAGTTAGGTCTAGTTGTGATTTGTATCATTCATTTCTTATACAGCAGTTGGTCAATTGGTAGAAAATTGTAAAATTTACCGAGTTTCACAGAAAGACAGGAAACCTGTTCTATTACAGAAGGCTACTAGATTATAAATGCATTTCCGAATCATTTGATTGAAAGCGAGTCGACCCTCCAAATACAATATATAAAATATAATTTCTATCATTTTATATATTGTATTTGGAGGGTCGACTCGCTTTCAATCAAATGATTCGGAAATGCATTTAATATGCATTTAATTTAACCATTTTTATATAAATATGAAAATGGTTAGAAATTATTCTAACATTCAATCATAAAATAATTTTGTAATTTGCCCTCCCTCCCTATTAATAACGTCAGGAAATAAGGTATTAAAAAAGCTAATGTAACAGTCTTCTTTTAATCGGCGTTTTTCCGTAGTCTAGTTGGACTACTATATATATTTATATATATATATAGATAATCAATATATATTGCTATATTATATAGACAGTATAAATTTTAAATATATATATTAAGTAAGTATAATTTTAAATTAAAGTGTAAAAGTAAATTTAATGTTTAGTCTAGCAAAACTGTTTCCTTCCTTTAGCACCCCCCGACAAGTTATTATTTATTTTATACAAAATTACAATATAATTCCCTTTACAACCCCCCCCCCCTCCCCTACTTACTCCATCACATGAGCTGTCAAATATTCTACTAGCAAAAGTCACGCATCCTCACAACTCACTGGTAACACTGGTGCATCGCCCAGGCCGCGCTGGCACAGTAGACCGAGTCTCGGACATGGCTGATCTTACAGGTGGGGTCACCTGGCCGGACGGGGAACAGTCCACTGATCGGGTGCTGATACTTGAGGATCTGATCCTTCACTGAGAAGGGTGGGAGAGGTGGGAAGGCAGCGCATCCAGTCAGACAAACAACAAGGAGCATGTTGACTAACCATGTGACAGGGATTAGTCCGATTTTCAAAATCGATCATGTTATTGACAAAATAAATAGTATGAAAAGAAATGTTATTCACAATTTTTCCAGTAAATTATTATTTATCACGAGGAGATACTTTACATAACAATAATTAAATATAGATAAATAATTATTATATATATAGATAAATTATATTAAAATAAATATAAATTATATTTAAAATATATATAAATTATTTTTAGAAATTAAAAAGTGTATAGAAATTTACTTTTACAGTCATAGGCTATCCTTACTTAATTGAATAAAATATGTACTTTATATTAGGCTTAACATTGATTTCTTGTAAGTGTATGTTTTATGACCTCGAATGCATCTAAAGGAACCTAAACTGATTATTAAAAGAAAAGAAAAAGTCAAAATTATATATTTTCAGAGTTTAAATTTTATTTTGACATTGTTTTATGATTTTGTTGTTAAATATCAAAATGAAAAATTATTAAACATAAAGTTTATATTGCTATTATAGTATGTGCATCATTTCAAAACATAATCGCATTTAAAATAGTATATACTGATTTTTTGCATACCATCAAATCAACATATGTATTATTTTATAATAAATACATTATAATAATCATATTATAAATTTATTTAATAATTGGACACGACAACATACTTTTACATTAATTTGTGTTTATTTATAAAATTGTAGTGAAAAGACATGTACTTAACTTGCTTTATGATAAGCACATATTGTTATAGATTATAAATAGTATACAATATTTGTCTGCCGAGAATTTAAAATACTTATTTAGTTTTTTTCAAATTATTCTAAAATTTACATATTCCATAATTTTAGATAAGGATTTTAGTCAATTCCAGATTTTTCAAAGATTTTCTAGATCATGAATATGTCATGAATGAACCAGTTTATAAAATATCTGAAATATATAATTAAATACTAAATTATCTATGAAAGTTATAAATAAGCATGAATGGGTCCATCAAACTACTTGATTCATATAGCAATATTAATTATGAATTAATGAACATAATTCTTGTGGGGGAATGCATATTACAGTAAATTTCATAAGCTAAGTAATGGCTCATTTAGTAAAATTAATTTATACATATTTTAATTGATAATTTAATTTTACTTAATTCTTGTTAATAATTTATAATAAAGAGTACTGACCTATACAAATATGACTTTATATTAATACTTAATTTAAAAAAATCCATTTTAATATTCACAATATTCATGAAATATATTATGATATATCCAGGAGATTTTAAAGTAATGGTTAGAAGGATAATAATTTGAGGTTTATTATATTTTTAATAGAATGAAATAATACCAAATAATATGAATAATGAATCCATTGTCGTTTTGAAATATAATTGAAATTTTTTTATTTAATTAAAAAGTCTAGTATTTAATAGGAATGTTGGACATTAACACTAAATAAAGTAAAATGAAAAACAAAAATGTAAAAGTACCCTTCTAATAAAAACAGTACATAATAGAAAATTTTAAACAGAATTCTTGTTGTTCTTAGAAATAAACATTTTCTAATAAATCGTTTTAGTGGCATTAAAAAGAAACTCAGTGAAAAGTAGGACATACTCAACATATGCCTTAATCAATCATGTATGTCCCTATTTGTGACAATAGTAACAGCTTTGTAAATAGAAATAGTGTAAGACCGGTGTATGCTGCAATTTTTATTGTATTAAGTCAAAAATAAAATGAAGTTAAAACG
>JAUZND010008065.1:0-30415 GCA_034780555.1 Coelogynopora nodosa | reverse complement strand
ATTTAGTGAGTAGCAATTAAATAGGTACATGCGTAGCAAAACACATATAATATTGTTACGTAATAGAACAGTGCAACTATTTTCTAAACAATAGTTCATCACATTATATATAAATGAATACATATAACTTTTTTAAACTATTATATTAAATTTTGTGCAAAATATATACTTATCCGACGTCATATATTATGTTTTTTAGTAGCAACCTTAAATTTTTTTTAACTAAATCTCAAAAAGCACTACCTAAAAACTGCTAATTTCAAAGAACAAACAAATGATGATTTTAGATGCAATGTTTTAAAACATTAAAAATTTGGTGCTGCCGATTTAGAGGCAAGGCCTCACCATACGCAGCAGGAGAGGCTATCAATTTTAATGAATAATATTCTTTTAAGAATTTATAAGTTTAAGAATTCGTTTATTCATTGTCCATATTTCAGGATAACATAAGTAAGTAAGATCATGATAAAGTGACGACATAGTCTTGTATATAATTAAATTTGTTTAAAATTCGCAGAATAACCAAGTAGTATTTGAAAGATAGTGCTAAAATGAGGATTATATCCTAAACCTAGAAAGTAAATGTAAATTTTTTGTCAATATCGTAAGACTTAAAATTTACTTATTCAAGAAAGAAGTACGTGTTTCGGGAACTAAAAGATTTTATTAATAATATTAATTTAAAATAATAAACATACTATTAAATATTACGCATATGAGATTCAAGCAGTAATAAAATATTAACAAAATAGTAATATGTAAGTCAATACTTATAAGGGGTTCTAAATAGATCAGTTTTGTGTGTATACCACATTTTTATAATAGCGTCCGTATATTTAAATATACTGGTTAATAACAATGAATAAAATAATAATAATCTACAGACATCAATTAATATAAAATACAAGTGAATAAAATATACGACTTGAATAGTACAATAACCATGTTTATCCCATCAAAAGTTGGTATAATATGCTTATATTGTTATGAAACTTCGATTGTCTCTTTGCACATATATATTTTTTTAAATATAGTCATGTTAGCAAACAAACAAAAAAATAAGCTTAATATGTAAATTGTATGAAAATAATTTGCATATATGGACAGACATTTAATTGGCTTAAAGTAGAAAATTATATATAATATTTAAAACATGTATTACAATACAAACATTTTCAAATAACATTTTTGTAGATGTTGTAAACAATAAATCCCATATAGTTTGATTTAGTTTTAAGTCTGATTTTAGAATAAATTAATATTAATTTATTAAAACATTGAAGAAGTATTTTGAAGAAGTTTATTATTGAAGAAGTTTTAATAGTTAACATTATCATAATAATTAAGTTTTACATTTATACTTCTACAGATGTAAAAGTATGAGTAGACAAGGAATAAAAGCTGTACGCAGTCACATAAAAAACAAATCCCTTTCATAATAGACAAAATAATTAAGCTTAATTGAATATTGCTACAGAATTAGTTCTTTTATATGTTGCCGGATCATCATTTTAAACAGGGGATAGTTTTCTAAAGCGAGCAACAACAATTTAATTATGCTTCACTGTCTGAGTAGAGTTAAGTAGAGATGTTACTGTGATATACTGTTGAAACGTGGGTGAAATTCCTTCCAATTATTGTTTGGAATGAAATTATTGTCTTGTTTTGATATCATTAAGATTCAATTTAAAAGATATTTAAATTATACAATTAATTTAAAATTTAATAAAAACAAGTCTATAGGTATAACGTAGTAGTTATTAAAGCAGTATTATGATAATCATCTCCATTTAGTGGACATAACTACGTGTAGGTGTTCTGTGTTGCATTGTGTTATATCAATTGTTTATGTGAAGATGAATTCTGTATTACAAAGATAGGTAACTTTCAAAAATTGTTCCCTAAGGAAATTAGTCAGCTTTTTATAAAATTATTCATGATTAATTATTCATAATTCGATTTTATCGAATTTAAATCTAGAATGAAAAAAAATCTAACTTTTGTTATCCTAATCCAAATAAAATGGAGCTGCTTTTATTTTAAATAAAAAAATAGTAATTTTAATTAATAAATTTGAGACAGCGTGAAAAATAGCTTGGAACAGATGCTACTATATGTATATGTTGTTTATTTTGTTGGTATACAATTTAAAACAAATTAAAAATAAAAACAGTAGAAAATAATCGCATCAGAATTATTTTATCACAATCGATTAACACTTCTGAACGAGTGTTACCCATGTAAACCATACAGAACACATATCCCGCCAACATTTTTGGTCTACAGCGCCCCGTAGCCGGCCGCTCCCCCCTCCCCCCGATTGTTGGCGGTCTCCATCTGGTTCGAAGTGATGGTGGTGTTGACCTGGTCCTGCCTGAGTCGCCGGCTCTTCAGGGCGAGGAAGAAGAAGAGCAGGGCGCAGAAGAGCAGGCAGAGAAAGAGGGTGAGGCAGACGCCGAAGGTTGTGATGTCGAAGCTGGCCCAGTCGCGGATCGGTGGGATCAGTCGAGTCTGATCAAGCATGAATCCCAGAGCCCATCCGGGCTTGGCCCCATTCACCTGCTCGGGAGGGAGAGAACGTAGGGGCGAGAGAGAGAAAGATAACTAACGATTGAGTTGGGAGAGAGGGAGGGAAAGAGAGAGAGATCAAGCGATTGAGTGGGTAAAGAGAGAGAGAGAGAGATGAAGCGATTGAGTGGGTAAGATTAAGAGAGAGGGTGGGAGAGAGATCAGGCGATTGGGTGGGTAAAGAGAGAGAGAGAGAAATCGAGCGATAGAATGGGGAGAGAGACAGAGAAAGAAAAGTATAAATATCAGGAGAGAGCCAGGGAGGGTGTGAGCAATAGAATAGTTAGAGATATATGGAGAGAGAGAAAGAGACAGGGAGTAAGACAAGAGAGCGAGTGATAGAATAGGGAGACATAAAAAGAAAGATACACAGAGAGAAATAATATTTTTTACAATTTTGAATTATCTAATTCTTCAATAATATAATAACGAAACTTATAACGATACACATTTTTCCATTTATGAAACACCTGCATCCTAAAATATATCCTAAGATCAGTCTCAAGCTTTATAAAACATTTCCTTGATGTCTAAATCTTTGAAATTACAGGGATCTAAGCTGCAAGTCGTTTATGATGTTAGATTGAGGTAAAGGGAGTGAGGATGAGCGAAGGAGAGATATCATTAATAATTGATAAAAAATATATATAAATGGAAATATAAAGAGAGAGAGATAGAGGAAAATATGTAATGATATATATGTGAAGTGACAACTGTTGGTCAAAAACTATTTATTCCAGAATCAGATGGCTCTAGAGAAACAAAGAAGATGATGCTAAGGAAAAAGTTGTATTTAAATATTGCAAAAAGAATGAAAGAAATGAAAAAATATATTGTGTAAAATTAATAAAATTATAGAAATATTTGGCACAATCAAATTAAAAATAAATTCAATGTTTTTTTTGCAGAATTCTGTGAAAAATATCGATAGACTGAGATAATAATTTTGATAAAAGCTTTTTGAAACTGATATTTTATTGTTCAAGTTGAGGACATCACGTAACAAAGTTAACTAATTGTTTTAATTTAAAAAAAGAAAACACGTATTGCATTTATTATATGATCGCTAACTTACCCTTTTCACAAACGTCATGCTTGCGAAGGAGGTTTCGTTGAATTGAAGTTCTGAGAGTAGAGTTAGCACATAGATACCATCAAAGCAGTACCACCGAAAGTATGCAGGAAAGAATTGGTCCATGCTTTTTACCTACAAATGTGAATTGTTAAATATGAGTATGGTGTTTTGGTAAAAACTTCAGAATATATAACATAAAACAAATAACACAATTTTGGAAATAGTTTTAAAACATTTTGTTATAAAAGAATTAATACAAAAGCAATATAGCAAAAAAGACATGTTAAAAATTCCATATATTAAAGAAGAACATTCAAAAGAAAGTAGAAACATAATACACCATATAAATCTAAACGTCGTTTCAGTTTTCATATCAGGAACTAAATTTTCGCAGAAGCTTACCAAATCAGTTTTAATAAATTCATAATGCAAATCGAAAAAGTGTGATTTAGAGATATTAAAAACAAATACAAAACTATAAACGCTAGCTACGAACCAACATGCCAAATTTGCAGAGAAAAATATATTATCGAAACCAAGAAAACTGCACATGGGTTTGACAGAATATTTAAAAGCAGTGCAGGGAGGAAGTGGAAGATTGGGCTATGAAACAACACTACGATAAGAAGCATCAACAAATGCTAGTATATTCATTTAAAGTGAAGATCATATTGGCTGAGGAAACGATTACCTTGATTCGTTGAAATAAACCTTCTATCAACAGAGATCATAGGTTACTCATTGATTACATAACTTTATATTTATACTTTATATACTTTTGAAGAAATGTTTAAGTTTTTGAAAAATTAAATTTGATTATCTTTATATATTGATTACTACAATATATGTAAATTTTGTTTTTAACCAATATATTGTAATGTTGATCGAGGCATAACGCCGAAAATTAGAAATAGAAAAATATACAACCATTTCAAATATGTGCTAAATATATATTTTAAATATTTGAAAAATGTTTAAATAAAAAATTGCTACCTATGTAGGTTATGATAGCAGTGACATAATTTGAAAATTTAGAAATATTTTCAGTATTTTGCAATATTTTCTTGCCTATATTGAAATACATAGCAAATATTACCATAACATTACGTTTAATATTCATATACGAAAAATTTCGTGTAATTTTGTTAAATTTTACTCAACGGTAAACATCTTACCACGTCATCAGTGACTCAAAATGTAATATTTTAGACTAAATATAAATATAATATCTTTATCAGCCATTTGATGACGACATACCATATTATGTTAAAATGTAAGATTAGGTAATAGAATACTTTTAAACTATAGCCGAGAATATGTATATATTTTTTCCCGCTCCCTGGCTGCGTTTTACGACTTTTGTAGCAGTTAATTTAACGGACAGTTGTTTATTTGGGTGAAGCATAATTTACCATCGAACTGTAAAGGTATTAAAAGTTACAAATAAATAAATATTTTAATTATCAATAAAGTTATAGTTACATTGTAATCGCAAAATAATTAATTTAAAATTGTTTCAAGAAATATGAATAAACATTTTTTACTCCTATTTTCAAAGCGTCCACCGTTCTGACTGATGTAGCCGGTTAATTGACCTTGAAGGGATGAAACAATATCGAGACATAAATTGTCAACAAAACGATTAAAAGCATTTTGAATTAATCGTTTCAAATGTTCGATACTTTCTGGATTTTGTTTAAAAGCATATTCCTTGATGATTCCCTAAAATTCCCTAAACAGCTTAATCTAGAGGAGTAAGATTTTGACTGCGTGTGGCCCACTCGAGGGGGTTTTGTAGGCCTATTCTGATTCATCTTTGTGAAAACTGCTTATCTAATGCATTTCTAACACATAGCGATAATGTGGAGAGCCCCATTCTGTTTAATACATATGGCAGGTTAATACTGCCTTATATTTTATAAGGGGTGGTTCGTTTTATGTATATAGTTTATATAAATCAATAAATTTAGTATTAAAAACGAACCCCCCCTTCAGGCAACACATTTTATTGTATTTTGACATATTTACGAAAAAACTCATATATATAGCTAATGAGCTAAGGTAGTTCGTCCGAACCTTCCGAACCCGATCAACCTACGCGCCTGTATGGTATCTAAGTATTGCCCATAATACTGATGAAACAATAGAAATGCATAAGTTTGGAGCATGGCTAGATTCTCTCTGGGCTAGATACGTTTCTTAGGTAGCAGATCCTATACAAAAAGATGGTCTAATAATACGTTGATCACAAACGATAACAGCTCTTTTAAATATCTGGTGCGGATTTTCATGACTTTTTTACTATTGCTGCGGTTCTTGTTTAAAAGTTTCATTGACAACCGTACAATTATTAGTAGTTGTTATTGATAAGGTCTTCCAGATCTGAGTTTATCACTGACGGATCCAGTTTCTGCAAACTTTGTAACAATATCTTTTAGCAAGTTCTAACGTATACATTTTCCGTATTCCTATTGATAGTATTTACAAACTGCATTCATATTATTTTCAGAAATGATATACGATTATATTTTATATATATTTTCAGACAATATATTTCTGTAAGTTGTGCACGTTAATTTGTACTTGACCTTTCTTGATTATTCTGAATTAACTATTTGATAATCGATAGACATAAACATAAACATAATTATTTCGAATTCATACATTGACATTCAATTATAAAGCAATTACTGTTAGCAGCATTTTTATTGATTTACTACGGTTATTGTTTAAAAAATACCTTTAATCACGACGGAGAATATTAAATAATATTTTTTTAAAGTTCGACGGTGAATTACGCGCCACACTATATGTATTTACTTTATATATTTTTATCACTACGCCAAGCATTTGTGAAGCTATTTTTCGAAATTTATATTAAAAATATTGATACCGTGATAGTTTTAGCGATAAAATAGCGATACCCGCAAGTTTTACTTAAATTTTACAATGATATAATATAAAAAAATTAATTAAAAATAGAATAGTAACTATTTCAAGGTAAAATGTTAGTAAAACAAGAACAATTATGTATAAATTATATGGAAAGCAGTTTGTATCACCATTTGACAAATTAGGCTATAGGTTTAAAAACTTTTGTTGTATTGTGCGTTGGGATTGTATCCATTCTAATCCCGTACTAATCCTGTACAGATAAATCAATGATTTTATAACAGTGGATACAATATACAGTACAATACAATACAATATTAGTCCTCCGATAAAACGGAGTTCTACCATAAAACTTATATAATGTAACAGCTTGAACTTAATTATTTATTTCCCCTTATGATCATATCATTATTATAATGAAAAGTATAATTAATTATAATTATGTTTTAGAATAAAAATGGCATAATAATTGCAACCATATATTAACTATTGAAGACTATTTACCGGCGCTGCCATATTGAGTATCTATATCAAATTGTTGGTTGTAAACTGAAATAGCTTCCTTCAATTATAATTTTATCTATAAATATTTCGTTGAAGTAACCAGCAATCCAGCTATTTTTATACAAAGTAGTATATAAGGCTTTTTTTGGCGGTATCGACTCTGACTTCAGTCCAGAAGGTAGGGCGATCGAGTTCGTTCAGACCCGTTTTCGTGGCATTATAGTAAACAGATCTGCCTGCCATACTGATAGAGTATATATCAAAGTGTTGGTTATAAGCTGAAATAGCGTCCTTCAATTGAGTTATAATTTTTGAATATACTGTAGGTAAACCTCAGCAAATCACCGGATCATCCAACTCACACCTATAGAATAAATTTCAACAGAACACTATAATGCGACCTCTTTGGTTACATTCTATATGAACCATTCCATACTTTATGCAAATAATAATAGTGCAGAGTGGTATTGTAGAGTACTATATGCTGAATTCATACATTTTTATAGAATACATAGGTGGTAAGTGTGATCTGCTTGTGAATTCTAACAAGTTAGCAAGAGCGCTGTCCAGATCTCCCAACAGCCGAAATTGTGTCAGTTGAAGATTTCACACATTGTGTGACTTTTAAAATTCTATTATATTGTTATGCTGCTAACGAAAAACAACAACCTATCAATATAGATATATAGACACAAATACATTTGACACTTATCAATTTAACTGGGGCGGATCCTGGATTTTAAGAAGGAGAGGGTGCTGTAGAAGGGCAATCGTGACAATATTTTCAAAGTATAAGTCTTTTAGAAATACAAACGTAACGCACCATGAAATACACTTTAAAATAAGGGAGTTCTAGGGCTAGGCTTCCAGAAGGGTCTAGGTACAAAGCCACTGGACAAGGAGTCACGAAGCCACTGGACATAGCACTAATACCTATACGTATTTTTTAATTTTAGAATTTCAATGCCTACTTGAAACATTAGTATAGAGAAAATAATTGGTGTGATCACTATTGAAAAATAAACATTATATATTCATAAAAAATATTCTTAAAGTAAAATAACAAATAAATTTTGTCCTAAGAAGATATATGGAAACATCATGCAGAATTTGATAAATTATATATTGGGAAGGGAATGTGCCCATCAATCGCAGGTCAGTACACAGATGGAAAAGTACATTACATATTGATATTGTTAAAAAAGAAAAAGCTCCATACACATAAATAAAATAAATAGAGTTTCTTAATAAATAATGGCATATTTTAAAATTAAAAGGGCCCCCTACATCCGACACTCTTTGCAATATATAAACGTGAATAAGTTAAAAAATGTGAACAATCAAAGGAAATCAGATACTGGTATAATAAAGATATACATTACAAATTGAATCAGTTTTCAGGATGGAGAATATCTTTTCGGGAAAAACTTACATAATTCCAATCTTTTCCGCAAAATTCTGCCACCTTTTCTCTAAACTCAGCCAGAGTCGAGGAGGGATGTCCACTTGTCTCATTCAGCATGTTGTAGAATTTAAGAGTGTAATAAAATCCAGAAAATGCCTGTAACAATAAACACAAAAACAAGGTATCTAATTAACTTTATGATAACGGTAAAACAAATATTAGTTGTATAAGATGTTACACTTCAATATTTTTAAATACAATATGTATACTACATGTATAATATTCATTTATATATATATGTAATGCTTTAATTACATAATTGCTAAATTATAATAAGTAATTAGCTGATTAATATATTAATGTTTCTAAATTATCGCTTATAGCGTATACTTTGAGATTATATTTATATTTAATAGTTGATAGTTTTTCCAACCGATGAAGTTTGAAAATAAATCAAATCTACTTTATTTCAACTGTAGCAAAAACGATGTGTTTATTCCATTCGAATCATTTGATATATTTTATGAAAAAATACGATAGAATTTTATTTAAAACAAAATTTATTCCCAAACGACAAATAACTTAGTGACCTCAAGGCAAGCAGATATATACAACTTGAATAAAACAATTATCACGATCGTTTAACTCTATTAAGTCGGATTTTTATAGTTTTTTAAATCTGGAAGGTAAGGCAAAATTCCACACCCCTCAATAGAACTGCTCAATGTGAACGAATTAAAATGGAAATAGCGCAACATGTTTGAATGGACAATAATAACACATTTTAGAATTTGGTAGTCATTATGTCAAATGTGTCCTTACAGAATCCAGAAAATGAGATGTACTTTAGTGCCATAAAATGTCATCTGTTGCAAAAATAAACGCATTGAGAAAAACATTATTTTTGGTTTGATTACTATGCAAAAAGACTTCAGAAATTGTTAAAAAATAAAGATTGCTTCGTGCCTATATTTAGATAAAACCATCAAACATAAAACTGAAGCAGTTATTTAAAAATAATACAATATTAAAATGCATCAGAGGCGGATGGGTTTCCAGACTGGACAGGAGTTAGAACGAGTTTTCTTCTATGACATCTATAGTTCACATTGAAGGCAAGCAGATATTGCCGGTATGGCCTCAGCTGAATCATCACATTTTGTAGTTCATCAACTCTTTCTTCAACTGGATTAACCACGTGGATAATATTATGTCAAAAAGAAAAATAGTCACTATTCTGTTAAAATAAGCAAAATATCAGAGTACGAATTCATTGATGTCACCGCAATCATGAATAGAAGCGATTTGGGGTAGGCTATAGCCATGTTCCGTGAAAATTAATGAATTGACCAAAAGTCAGTCAGAGTTTATTGAAAAGATCTAATAACGCGGTTGAAATATTTACCCTCCTTGCTCTTCCATTAAGAAATCATTTTTTTATAATTGGGGCACTGCCACAAGTATCTACAACTTTTAAATAAGGTATTTTATAGAAATACACACAACCACCTGCTTCAAGCGATCTTCATACGGTCAAATGTCACCCATAACGTTTTTTGGTAGTGACTAATCCTTTTTACAATATACATAATATAAATACGTTTACATAATAACCTTTTAACGTTATTCAGTGATGGCTAACCTTCACATAGCTTTAGTTTGTTATTTGACGTTTTTTTCTGCTTCTTGTCTTGTGCCATTAAATATTTGATTTTTTAGCAAACTGGAAACATACTGACTTACTTCTGATGGTTAGTAAGTTATGCTTTACGGTATTCTCAATGATAATTATTTTACATAGTTGAAACCGATCGTGATAATTTTTCGCATTAAAAAACACTAAATCACGATTCGTACGTTTGATCTGTATATAACAGTATTTTCTCTCATAGCGCTTTTCTCTGTATCGAGTTCGCCTTACAATAAAAGCTTTACATTTTTTATCTTTTTACAGTGAATGTGATTTACTTCAATAATTAGTACATTAAAATAATTGATAAAAATATGTATTATTTATTATAATGAATACATATTACTGTTGTTATATATTATTAATATTTATTTATTCATTTATAATTAAAAAATAGATAATTTATACTACATATTAATAAAAATAAAGTAAGAAGAATATTTTTAAAACAAAGATAAAAACAAGATATTGTTTGAATATGTTATTTTTGTAGAAACATTTTATTTTCAAATGTTTACATATAAATTGGTTTATCAAAAAGAATACGGCCATACAATAATAACAAATAATAAAGTAAGCTTTACTGAGACTTTCTAAGATTCCTTCCGATATTTTAATGACACTAGTAAGTAAACCAGATACATCCTATTTCCTAATCATTTTCAAACAGTGGCTTTCACAAGATCAACGATATTATATGGCCATAATATATCCTCACCATTATTAATATTAATAGTATTACCATAATTATATAATAAACATGAATTTATAACTAGATTGAAATCAAAATTTAAAAAAATAAATGTAAGTTATAAAGTGTCGCACATTAAAAAAAGAATCCTTTAATTTTATGAAAACACGTAATGTTAGTATTGTATATAGTATATATATAATATGTATAGTGATTATAATCAAACAGTTTAAATAATATAAATACACATTTTGCGTATTCATCTCCAAAAATAGATGAAATTTCTTAAAATTACGAAATTACAATCCTGGGGATTACAATGAGAAAATGAAAACAGACAGGATAGCGCGTTTTTGTGGTAACCTTGAAATCCCTAAAATATTGTGGTACATTTTAGTGTGTCATTACGTGTTAGAAGTGAGGTGTGAATGAATTCTGTTTTTGTGATTGACCTGCATAGTAACTAATTTATTAATATATTGCATATATATGTGTAGTTTATACATGTTTATATAAACTATGTTTATAGTTTTCTTCATGTTCGGATTTGGTATAAAAATAAATGAACCACCACCAACATAATACGCAATAAATGTTATGTTTTAAAATATGGATATAAGGTATTTGTAAATGTTGTAAGTAAAATTATATACAGCTTATTATAACTGATCTTTATAATGATGAATTTAATCTAGCTCTGTTTGTTTAGACAGAAAAATTATGCAAAGATGGAAATTTTGATTTGCAGTAAAATTTAAAATATTTTTATTACATCTGCTAGAGCACCCAAGATGTTTCAACAAGCAGCCTAGGTGTAATTATAATTTCTTTAACAGTAACTATTTGCAAGAATATTTTTTGTAGTAGGCTAATACATTTATAAATAATTTAACATAGGTGACTCTGATATATCTTAAGGGAAGGCATTTGTATAACATAAATTTTAGTCTAAAATTGTAACTCAAAATTAAGAAAAAAAATGCAAATACTTTTTGGTGAAATTTAATCGTCACTAAGTCAAGGGGGTGGCACTCTCCATTTCATACGTGTGTTTATATAGGCATAGCAGGCTATAACATGTAAATATAATATTCTGAATAAATTTTCAAATGAATTCATGAAAAGTCGCTAAACAACCGATTACAACAATTACTTACGAATATCAGGAATGGAAAAATATGAGAGTAGAATCGAATTAGTTCTGAGAAATAACTTCAGCACATACGAAAATCAATAAAGAATATAGATAACTCAACAAACCATAATCCAGTACATTTAGGGAGCTTAGTTTGAAAAATTTAATTAAATGAATAGCTACTCGAAATTCGTATTATTTTTTTTTATACTTTGGGACAGTACATGCAAAATAGCCATATATTGTTGAAATTTTATTTAGAAAAGAAGAACATTGAAAGAAGAACATTGAAAAAAAACTACAAAAATTACTAAATACAAAAAATATTTAAATTAGCTTTTTGTGAATAAATAAAAAAATTCAACATATAGCAAACAACACTTAAAATAAGAGAAAATTCGAAGTTTCAAGAAAATAGGCCTGTAGCCTAGAAACCTCAAGGTCCATCGAATGTAAAGGTCTGTCAATTAACATTCAAGCTTGTCGATGCAGAGATTTACAAAAGTAGCACACTATGGATACACCTACTAACTCCACTATTTTTAGATTCCAAGTAAAAATGGTGTGATGTTTGTAGAGCGCATGACCAAAAAGAGGGTCGCAGGAGATGAACAGGAAATTCGATAAAACTAAAAAAAAATTAGGTTGCTTAAGTGATATTTTTGATAAAAAATGTATTCATTAAAGGAATTTTCTTATACTGGCATGGTCATTATTATTTATCTATGTACTGTAAGTTATACGAACGATTTATACAATTCTAATTTATTAAATATTTACGCTCATTAAAAAGTTAGCGGTCACCTACTATAGCGTTAATTATTATGGAGCAGGACTGTTTAAATTCTGTGGGTACTATAGACACTATTTCATTTGAACTGTTAAAGAACAAAATAGAAAGACTTATTAAAATTGTTATTTTAGAATTTGAGAGAAAAACATTTATTAGTTATAATATTTTTTTAAAGAATTGATATAAGATCGTAGTATTAATAATTATTAAAAATTCTATTTAATAACAAAAAACAATATAGTATTTGATAATTATTTAATTAATTTGTAAAAATTATGTTAATACAAATTATGTTTCATATAGTTATCTGTTTTTTATTGTCAGGTATTCACCCAATTAACACGAAAATTCGATAAATTTTTAAAACGAGTCTGTTAATTATCCAGAAACAAAAAGTAGGCCTTAAATAAAGAAATACAAATATTTTCTCTAATATTATTTCATTTATCAAAAATATAATAATTCAGGATGATTACTAGAAGGAAATATTTTTATTCTCTATTTTTAATATTGAAACATCTTATGAAGGTGTGATTAATTGCTGTTTATATAACATTCTTATACGTGTGGCATGACTTTACAAGTTGTTACATATTTTAACCATGAATTGATGGAAATAAACTACACCTATATACGTCAGAGTAGAGAGAAAATAATGTTACATTTTATAGACAATTATAATATTATAGTACATAGATAATGTTATGAATTAAATCTATTTTAAAAAATATATGGAAAAAATTATAATAAAAATATTGGAAATGAAGTATACAACATTATAAATAAATTTTTATTAAACTATACAGATAATTATAATAGAAAAATCAATTTACAAAACATTTTATAAAATATATATTAAGAAAAAGGGAAATAAAAAATAATAAAAGTATTTAACTAAATCCCCTCATCTTTATTTATACCATATGGTTGCATATATTTAAATTGGCATATATATATATATACTTCTGTCCAATTTGGATTAATTTATATAACATGAATTTTAATATCGTTAAGTTTGATAACTTAACAACATTAAAATTCAAGTTATAGAAATTAATCAAAATAGGACAGAAATTTATAATATATATGTCAATTTAAATGTATGCAACCAGATGGTATACATAAAGATGTGGGAAATCTAGTTAAATACTTTTATGATTGTTTTTAATTTGTTATTTTCAATATCTTTTATAAAATGTTTTGTATATTGATTTTTCTGTTATAATTATCTCTATAGTTTAATACATAGTGATTTATAATGTTATCTTTATTGGCAATATTTGCATTATAATTGTTCGCATATGTATTATATAATTGATTTAATTAATAAATTATCTATATAATTTAACATTATAATTATATATGTAATTTAACATTATAATTATCTACGTAATTTAATATTATAATTATCTAATATTGTAATATGATTCGATGATATTACAGTATGATTTATTTGAATATAGAGCTGACCATAATGACACAACAAACTTGACAGCAAGGTACCAGTAATTAAATTAAGTTTATTTAAATTAACAAATTTAAATCGATGAATAACATTACAATATTTCTACAAGCAAATATTCAAATCGGACCGCAATGCGATTCGCTTTTATAAGTGCTAATGCAGCTTCGACCGACAATCGCATTGTGGCCCTTTTGAATATGCTCGTAGTTATACAATGTACAATTATTATCTCTCTACTCTGACAAAGGTGTAGTTATCACCGAATATGTAGTTTATTTCAATCAATAAATTCAATGTTTTTGCGCCAGAAAAATCCTTAAATTTATAAAAACGTTAACGTTATTCTGTTTTGTATTTTAATCATAATTATAATGTTTAAAAATAAAAGTGGTTTCTGATTATTGAGAGCACGATAACTTTATAAAAAAATTGTATTTATATATAAATAAATAACATAAATATATTTGTCGTAATTGCGTATTTGTTGCATGTATTATGTAGAAAATAGTTATATAGTTAAATGTATATATGCATATAGTAATGCTATAACACATTTATTAACAGAAATAGCAAAGTACAACTAATGTAAAAATTCATTTCATACGATGAAAAGTTGATAGCATTCAACCTATGACAACCATTCAACTGACCAGTAGTATTAACTTAAAAAAATATGTTTTTAAAAATAAATAAATATTTTATCTGGTTCGTTTTTTTTAGAAAAAAGAAAAAGACAAACTAATAATTTCAGATATATACATTATGAAGCACACTAAATGTTTTTTAAAACGAAATTGTATTTATGATCACTTTTCCGACAACATCGAGTCAGAATGAATAATATTACTATCAAAAAGGATATTATGCAAGAACATTTGGGAGATATCCAGCACAACAATTTCATATTGGTTCATAAGTTATCTGAGCCCTAATAATCAAAATTCATTACCGGGCTTAAATGTAGCAGACAAAGTTAACTATGAAAACGGATTCTGATTAATAAGAATCTTCTCAATTTTGTATTAAATAAAATGATGAGGGAATTGAAATGAAAAGGAAATTGACGTTTTAGTCAAATTTATAAAAAATGAGACAATCTTGAGAGGTCGAAAATTGCTAATTATTTTGAAATTCTCATAAATAAGTGGTTTAAATTTAACCATTCAATAATGTTCAGCCAAAATAAATACATTTACACAAATACAATATAATCCATTCTAAAATTAATATTCAACTATAATACTAGACAAATTGGTATATAATTAGCATTAACTAATGCAATAATAGATATAAAATTATAACACACAATTTTATAATAGTATTGGTAAATAATTCAGAGTAACACATTCTAAACAGTATATTAACATAGAAACCCAGTAAGTCATGAACAAAGTAAAGATATTTATTTTATCAAAACTAAAGAAAAAGTTATAATATTAATTACATACAAATATTCAAATCATTAAAGACCGGGTTTAACCAATTATATAATCTCATAATAGTTTAGAAATACAAATTAATAAGCTATCTAAAAAAACCCTGTTATCTTCTTAATAATAAAATTTCAAAGTAAAACATTCAATTTGCCAATTTGAAAGTTGCATTACACCGCGCTCTTAACCTAGGTAGGCTAACATGAAAATAACATAAAAATTCCATTTAAAGTTATCAAGTAAATATGGGTTAGCGACGCTTTCATGTAAAATATGTTATCAATTTTCAATATTTAATAATGCTCTCCAGAAACATTGAGGTTTGAGAAATTGTTTACATCCCTCCCTTCTATAGTATATATGTGTGAAGGTGTGAGAAAATTAGTAACAAAAACGGTGTTGGAATATAGTATAAGGACAACGATATACATGTAAAAGTAGACGTGTTTAGAAAGCAATACATTTTATGAGGATTCTTAAAAAAAATTAAATAATTAATTTTATCCATTTGAGCATGATAAAAATAAATCTGGTTAATGAAAGAAATTGTCAAATTGAATTACGAAGTTAATAAAATTTAGAAAATGATTAAATAGCGCGGACAAATAGAGCTTATATTTTATGTGATATAATAATTTATGAGTATAATTTAATTTGTATAAGACTTCTGCAAGTATACATACACCTAGTATAGATGGTCTATATATAGCTTTAGAACTATAAGATCCTCTATATTTCATAATTACACCACGTAGAGATTTATATTCATAAAAATAATATATCTTTTCTATTAACACTTTCTGTATGAAAATACAATTATATACTTGATCGGAACAATAATGAAGCCATCAAAATTCACATCTTTATATCAATTTAAAGTAAAATTGTTGTCTCAAGTCTTATCCGTCAAGTCTGTGGATAACTGACAGTAGGACATGGTTAAAATTGTGGCTTTGAAATAATGTCCGTTGGCAGTGGTCATCATAATAAGTCCATTTATTAATCCAATTACTGTCGTAATCACTATTAACTGTAATCATTTGTAACCAATGGATATCACTAGTATAGGGGGCATATTGAATTAATCAAATTATTTACTCAACTTTGGTAAGTCAGCTACAACAAACTATTGAGGTAGATAATACAGAAGATCATTAAATAAGACTAGTAAAAATGTACGACTTTCGTATTGTTCCAAACCATGGCTCAGAATTAGTATTTTGAAACAATTATTTTTCAATTAAATTGTGTGAAATATATTTATGCAAATTCATGCAGTAAATAAATTACTGTTCCAGATATCAACTGGTTGGTTATTACTGCAACTACCTCAGTTAATTATGGTTTCAGTAAACAATATTTTTATTTAATTATGTTTAGTTTTTTGTTAGGCCAAATTATAAAATTAATTAATTACTGTTTCAGTTAATCGCGTTTTCAGTAGAAAACTTACTTCAAATCAGGACTGAACTTACGATTAGGCCTCATCTGATAATTACTTCCGGTATTATTACTAACAGATTATCGAATACGCAAAAGGCAGCATGGGACTTCATTAAAGAGATTTAACTTGGATACAATAGATTTTTGTATCTTAATAAAAACTCTCTGATGGAATCCGACGCGCTACACACGTAATAATTATGAGTTATTTAGAATTTTAGAATTTATTATAATCATATTTTAATTAAGGATATACAATAGTCTACATAATAATAGATATCTATTTTATTTTTCTAATTATCTGATTACCATAATAAAAAATTAAAAAAATTATGCAGATAATAACTAATTACAGAAAATATTTCAGCAGGTATCTCAACCTGAAATGCAATGCTATGTTGCTGAAATGGTCGAAAAAGATGCATTAAAGATAGACAAGATTATACATTATTTTAATTAATGTTTTCAGTATTTTCGAAAATGGATGACTATTGAAGATAGTTTAATCTACCTACAGAGTTACAGTGAGTATATTATCAGGTTATTTTAAGGAGGTTGGGTGTATTTCTGCGTGAAATTATAATGTGTTTTAATAATACCGAATATTACCATATAATTTATAGAAGTTCATTCATACGTTAATTAGGGAAATATCATATTCGGAAAAAAGACACTAGTTTGGTTTGAGTATAGGATTAGCTAGAATAAAAAAAAGAAAACTGTACAAATATTCGAAGTCAACTTTATGCGAAAATTGATGTTAGATAGCAAGAGGAGTTTGGAAGTATAAAACTCGTAACTGTACAGTTTACACCGACCGGACATTTTAAAAATGGAAAGTATTTATAATTTGTTTTTTACAATGCCGAAATGTAATCAACATCATAAGGATAATTATGTGGATTTCACATGATAATTATAGTGAAGTATCATGGTATTATGGTTACTATTTATAGTGATATCATCTGACATGGTCTTAAAACAACTTTTAATAAACATATCTAAAATAACTAATATTGAACTTTTCTGACTTTTTCCAGACCTACATTTTATGATTTTTTAATTCCCAGAATGTTCCAGATTTCCTACGAACCTTAGTATGTATAGAAACGGAAAAAAGGGACTGAGGCGAAACGATAAATAAATGAGACTAAATATAGAAGAGGCTGGCATATACATATAATTAGATAGATCACCTACGGCAAAGTTGTTCTGTAGCGATGGTTGATAGACAGCATTGAAGGTGCAGCCAACATAGGAACAACGCTTAACATTGTTGAACATTCGCTTGACCAGTGTTTCACACAAGGTGAAGTCGGATGATCCATTGAGGACGACAATACTGTCCAGCTGAAAGCGGAACATTGACAGTGAATATAATATATTATGGCAAGGCAAATATAGCACGTATGTATACACCGTAATGAATAATTTACAGGATTAAATGATGTTGTAAATGAAATAGTTGGTGAAAAGCCCGTCTGTGATAACATGAATAAAATGTTACAAACAAACTAAAATGGTGAGGGTGTTGAACCGTTTAGTGGATCGTCACTGGAGGATGGAAATCAAAATATCACATACACAAATGTTTGGGTTATTCGAAAAAAAGGTACTACAAATCAACCCACAGGATCTCTCGCTTTTCTCCCCTTTCTTCAAGAATCGGTTCTATGTTTAGGGTCAGGGTTATCACCAGAAAAAAAAACAACAACAACAGCATAAATAAATAATATTATTTTTAACACGATATATTTTACACCACTGTAAGCTATGTTTTCAAGTTATACAATTATGTTTCATAACAATATTAACATTGAATATTAAAAATTATATTAAAATTTAAGAAATAAGACAAATAATTGTAATAAAATATTTAAGTGATTCAAATAAGCTTGTTGAAGAAAAATACAATCATGTCGATTCAATGAATTTTTCAACATTTTGGTCATTTATTAGCCACACCTCTAAAATTCGGAGCTATGAAATAAGATTTTTGATAAAAAGTTAATTTTGTATCTATTTATGTTGAATGTTGAGCTATTTCAATCTTTTTAGTTCCAGTAAACGGTGGTATGCTTATACTTTTTGCCGCGTTACAGGTATTTTAAAATGAGTTATTTGTTTGTTCAATGTACATTGAAATAAGATAGTAAATACTACATCGATAGTTTTACGATTAAAAAACAAAAATTTAATTTTAAATTTACGAATATATTCGTTAATAATCTAATATAATGGAATACAATTGAAAAAATAATGTTCCATTTTTTAAAAATATTTAAATATATTATTATTATTCAATTGAATTACTGTTTTAGAATCTTTTATTGACAATATATATCGGAGTTAATTGTGTATTTCAATACGTATTTAACTATTACCTTTTAAAGTCATAAAATACTGAAGGTTATTTAATAATAATCTATTAAAATTTCCAACTGAAAGTTAAGTGATTAAAATTAATTAAAAACTGATATTATAGCTTAGATAATACAATAATGATACATAATATCATATATATATATATAACTAATTTAATAACATATTTCACAAAAACCATTAAATATGAAGTATACAAAGGGGATAATATGACTATTGCAATTTCTAAAAAGCATAATAGTTCATTTGTCAATTTAAAAAATATTGTCTATACACTTATTTCTTGATTATGAAAGCCCATGAAAGATCATGGAATCCTTTGATTATTTCTGGAATACCGAATTAAAAACGTAATAATGAGAATCTTTTGACGAATTTTTCGAAAAAATCATCATAATATGCATATTATGTATAGTATCTCTATATCACTGCACTGTCTAAATAGACTCAATCATCTTTGATTGAAAAGAATATATTAATCAACAAATAACCAGTTCTATTATGCACAGACATGAACTTGGAAGATATGAAAACTCATGTATAAGAACTATAGATTAAAACCAGTTAACAAACCAGGATTATTTACTAATCGTTGACGACAGACTACTAGAGAGGGGAGTAATAATAAAAACAATACATTGATGCGAGACAAAAATATCCAGTTTTTATGTGAGAAGGGAAACAGAGTCTTATTCGAGATCTAACTGATTGCCTTTAAGTTGCATTGTATTGAATTACAATAATAATGAATGTATACATTATACAGATGAATAGACACGATTTTTATTTGTACTTATACGTGAAATGAATTATGCTTTTTTGTAGCAACATATTTTATTTAAAATGTATCAAAAAACATACAGTATAAAAAGGTGGTAGTAAGTCTAAGATAATATTTATAACAAATGAAATAAACAATCAATACAATAACTTGAACAACAAATTACTAAATACCAGGAACATGAAATTTAGCGGTGACAAATGCGAGGTTATTAATTTCAAAATTAGGAAAAAACATTTGATATCAACATACTCCATTCCTAATAGCATTCTGAAGCTATTAACTTTTCCTTCCTCATGAGTAACACGTACCACTGCCCTCAAAGGGTCGATGAGAAATACTATTCATCGCTAATCCGTCCAAAACCTGAATATGCCACCTCGGCTTGGAGCCCTTACACTCATAGAAACATCAAAAAACCAGAGAAAGATATGTTGTCGGAGATCATCGACTTACAACCAGTGCTACAACAACCATCAACAACTTAAAGTGGGAGTCGCTTTAACAGCGAAGTTACGATATGTATATGACTTGCGATCATATGCCGAGTTATGAAAAACTTATTGAATCTTTCTCAACAAACCATCTGTTACCAGAAGACACCATTCTCGTTTCGAAAACCTGTTATGTTATGTCTAATATCAACGCTCGCTTCAATTTTGTTACTGTAGAAGATGTTGAAAACGTATCTATTCAATATAGAAGGACTGCAGTTGCAGAAATCAACTTATATAAAAATTAAATTATAAAAAACATTCGTTTAATTTAGCAATAAACATGCGATAAAATACAAACATAGGAACAAATAAACAACTCCATAAAATAAGCCTAAAACACAATAACAAAACATTTTATATTGTTAAAATTAACGAGTAATTATTCTATAAAACTTTTAAATTAACCTTATTAAAATGATTCTCGCGCAATTTTACGGTTGTTCGATTGATGAAACGTTTTACTGTTAGTATCAATTGTATATTATGGCTTTTTTAAATTATTGAAACTAAAGTTTACAGAGATTTGTTCATTTATTTTAACTTTTTTATTACGAATTAATTATAATGACAACGTTTTTACTCAAATTATCCACCTGCCAAATCCACAAACAGATATTTAACTATATATGGTTAAATATAAAATTAAACAGTCTAACGCCAAATCCAGACAAGTTAATTATTCAGCTAGAACAATATTTTCCAAAACGAAAAAAATTACAATACACACCGTTGAAGGAGGGGTGATATTCACGGCGTGCATATTTTCTGCGAATTCCCCAACCACACAGGGCTCGGTGAAGATGTCCTTAGTGGTGTAGGAGATGGTGTCTCCTCTGGCGGTGCAGGGATTTGTGAAGGGGCCTTGAAAATTGTCTTTCTGTCAGTTTAAAGATGATGATTAAAATAAGACGCAGGTGTAGGTAATTTGGTTTAATGACAGTAGATAAAAATAAAAACATTTAAAGTCGAAATTGATTAGTGAAAATTATATTAATGTGTCAACACTTCCCAAACATGTTCTCAATCAACATTAAATAATGGAAAATTATTTTTTTCTTGTTTGTTTTAAAGTTGCCTTAATATTTTTTGATTTATGCGGATGGAACACTGAAATTATCTTTTTAAATTTCAATTTAAAATTAAATATTATTAAATACATTTCTATGGGATTTCATATTGACAATGTTTTTAGATAATCTTTGAGTGAATTGCAAGTAACTACTAGGGTACCTGATGAGAGCTGAATAGCTAGAAACCGGTAATGCTCTGTCTCTCTGCTGTTTGTACAGGCTCTGCGCTTAGTCCTTACTTATTATACCAGTATTTAAAAATAACAAGAATTAAACATTGGTAGCCGCTCTTAAATTGAATATACATGTATACAGTGAACAAATCATGCGAAATTCTCAGGAAGAAATGTTTTGAATGTTAATACAATCGGAAGAGGTTTAAAGTTGCGGACGGTACGCCGATGATACAACACTTATAGCAAGAAGTAAATAAGGCATAAATTCTCTGATCCTAAAAGTAAAACAATAGTAAAATATTTAGACTCAACTAAATGTCAAAGACCAAAATAATATCGAATGCACAAAAAGAAAATATCGAAATAAATGGGGAGAACATATAAATTGTTTAGTCTTTTGAACTATCTGCGAGAGCACGAATTTCACCACACGAAGGATGCAGAAATGAAATAACAAGACGAACTGTAATGGCAAGACATGCAATGACAGACTTAACAACTATCTAAAAAGACTAGAATATAATTATCAATCTAAACAGAAGATTAGCCAATGCCTTGATAAATATATTCTATATTTTAATATGTTTGTGAAAATTTAAACATATGCGTTTAAAATGTAGTGCAGCCGAAGACTGCTTCAATTCAGTTTAAAGACGCAACACAAAACCAGCAAAGGCATTCTGCTGGAAGTTAACCCTACAACACAACCCTGCTCCAACAAGTTGGAAACAGAATGACAAAGAAAGTGAAAGGTAGAGGATGACAAAAATACTAAGAATGATAAGAAACCGAGAGGCCGAATTTAATGCGTTTAGCATTACTTACCTCAATAGCAAGCGCTAAGAGCCGTATATGCGCCAAAGATTTCCCATAACAGAGATAGCTGTGAGCGTACACCTGGTAGGTGGTCCCGTAGAGTAGGACATTGGTGATACTTCCTTCGGGGACGGGCCACGTCTTTGGAGGATGAGCAAAGGCAATCTGCATACTGGCTCCTCCCATGTCCAAGATTCCCACTGTTTCTGTCGGAGGTCTTAGTCGTACCTCAAAAATTGAATTGATAAACTGGAGGGGGGGGAGCGAAATTAGTTTTGCCGATTGTGTATTATACTATATATTGCTTAAAGTTAAAATTCATCGATTCATTCATTCACAAAGAAAGGTTGCATGTAAGTACACTAAACAATATTTGAGAATAAATTGTACGTGTAACTGTTTAAAAACCTATTAATTATGTACTATATTAAAAAATGTAATATTCAATAAATGAGGCTTATATTCTAAAAAATATAAGAAAATTAAAATAACAAATACGGTTTGGTACATGTTATTGTAATCTGTATTATTTATATGCTGATTTATCCACATTTTTTTGTTCATAATCAATATATTATACAAAAAGTATTTTTGATTTATTATGATTTCTGCAAGCTAAAATAAACAAAGTGAAAATATTAACATCGTACCGTTAATTCACATTTTCGAAGAATTCAAATAATAAACGCTTAAATATTTTTTCCAGACAAACATATTCTGATAGGCATGCTACCTGTAAAAATCAAAACATTTTAGTGTTAACTACCGTGCCAAAGTTGCCGAGAAGATAATTGACGCTGGTCCAGGCGCACACGCCCTCCTCGGTTCCACTGATTATCCTAATTTGACGCATCGGGTCGTCAATTCTGAACTTGTAACCCTGCAGTTTGGTCCGAAGACTGCTCATGATATTTCCCGACACGGTCTTGTTGTACACCCTGAAGAGGGACGAAATAAAATGATCGTAATTTGTTTTTACTCCCTTTGGTTGAGACAAAACGTTTAGATTTTGGTTGTAGATAGGCCCAACATTTGTTCAACGTATGTGTCCTACCATGGACAATAGCTCACAAGACAATTGTTCCCCATTCAAGTGATTAGCCTGTGAAAATGTGAAAAGAGACGCAGAGATTCTCTAAAAAATCAACACATTTTATTTTCCAAATTGGTGTTAAAAACAATTGTTTTATGGTCCATGCTCATTTGGAAAGGATGCTGATATCCTGATGATTGATTCTGCAAAAGGTTTTGTTTGATATGATTCATTTTATTTTTGAAAAATTAAATGGTATGATTCCTCCTTAGTGTTACACTGAGTAGTAAAGTTTCTGAGAAGTATCATCAAGAAGTCGTATATGACGGTTTCACATCTTCATGGCTCACAACGGATGCTAAAGAATAACACATGCTAACACGTGGCCCACAATAAACTAAGATAGATACTCTCAACGTTAATATTAAATATGCATACAATAGCTACGTCTATGGAATCGTCAATACCCCTTTTCTTTCAATGATGAATACCTAAATTCAGTATATAGATATCCAATAGACAAAATAATTAAGTATCGAATTCCAAAAATATAAGCAGGTTTGGCCAACGATATAAAAGGAAATGGTGAGCCAATCGTCTCAATAGAAACAGCCAAGATACTCGGCTTCACAATCAACAACAAACGTACTTGGACAGAACATATTATTTCGTCGTAATGTATAACGACGAATAACTTATTTGGACCACTAAATCTAAACGGACCACATTTACTATAACCATTAGTAGACAATGTCACTTATGATATATTTATATATGTAGTATATACTTACAGTATATTTAGAAATTATAACTCAATTGACAAATGCTATTTCAGCTTACAACCAATACTTTAAAATACTCAATATGCCAGTTTACTATTGCCAAGAATCGATCGCAATAACTTCTGATTTGAAGGCAGAGACGGTATCCAATACTGCACATAATTTTCAAACTAGTCTATATCAGCGGATAAGAATAAATTATATTTAACATTTTTAAAGTGAAAAAATAGTAATTAACAGCATTAACAGCAAAACCTAAATTTTGCGAAAAAAAGTTTTCTCCAAGAATCAAATATTGTTTAGGCAAAATATAAATTGCTATATATGTGTGTAATAGACAAACAAAATTTGGGCATTGAAAAATGCTAGAAAAAATAAAATATAGCATTTTATGTTTTTCGAACAGTTAAATTTTTAAAATTGTTATCCTGACCTACAACAGTATAAGATTCATGTTAAATGTTTTTCAATTTCATAAACTATTGTATACAACTATTATGCTAAATTTCAGAATGACTGATTCATCAAAAGAATTATGATTTTTAAAATCAATTTTATATCTACATAGTTCTGACCAGGTCAGATCCCGTGACCCAGTAAAAAATAAGTTAATAGTGCTGAATCACCTTGAAATATATAGATATAGTTAAACAAGTTAATTTATGCAATATTAGATCAATTATATATACAATTATTGATTTTGCAACCTATGCATTTGATATTAGTGGAGTAGGAACATATATGTAACACATTGCATGATATAAAGTAACATACAGTATGTACAAACAAAAGTTTCATTCAAATTAGAAATATCTGTAATTGACGTAAATAGATATAAAATATAATTCTGTAAGTTTCATAAAGGTCTATAGTATTTAAAATAGCTCCACTAAAATAGCAATTTTACTGCTCAAATCTCTTCAAAACCTAAATATATACTCATAAATATTTGTAAAATATTTTTAATTAATGCCAAAATCATTTTATTTTTTGGATATCTGTGTCGTTCCTATGGCGTCATAGAAAGGTCTAGACTATGACGAATAATAACAATACATATTTTTCGAATTTCATTGTCTGTTTGAGTTACAAGCAGCATTTTCCGAAAATAAGAAGTTCATGTATTTATTTTTAAAATTAAAAAAATTAAAGTCATTATCAAAAAAATCGATAACTAACAAATGTTCACCATAAGTTTTTTGGAAACAAGGTATACGTGTTATATTTAGCTAAATCTGTTAAAAGGAAGGATGATTTCTAGTGGGAGGTTCACACCCCAAACCCCCAAGTACTACCACATATAGAAAATCACAAGGTCTCTGAAGTTCTAATAAACGATCACTTTATAAGAAGGTAAACGACTCTTATGTAACCTCCTGACCATCCTACTTTTTTATGGGAACTAAATATATTTTTTATTTACTATAAAGAAATAATCTCCGATCATTAATTTCTGCAGTTACCAGATATGACTGATTTGTAGAATCAATTTCCACTGAATGTATTTTTCATAACGATAAAAATGTTTTATTCTAATGCTTTGAAAGTTGTCTTTTCCAAATCATGAAAAATTGTTTGTAAGAGTTGCTGAATCGAATTGTAGAATAAAAATGTATGAATCAGATACACAATGTTACTTGTAAAAGTTTATGAACCGAGATCTTAAGAGACATATTTAATGAATCAATTACGGAATGATCACTATTTTTAGCTCATCTTGGTGCAGGGATCTTACCTCTTTGCAGATAACTGAAATTGTATGGCATCATTGACAATACCGTCCACATACTGTATGTATAAACAATGAACATTAACAATAAACATGAACTTTTATATAAACATAAACAAAATAGAAATTAACATTAACATTAAACAATTTCTAAAGTGATGATATATCAATCAGCCTTATCGCTCGCCTACTAGTCAAATAACAGCCCCGTTATGTAAAAGTATAGCGACGCTATAGTTACCAAACTACCACAATTTTTTTGGTTCGATTATTTTAGTTTAATAATATATTATGATTTCTTTTCAAAATGATTATTTGAAAATTCATTTCAGGATATAAATTACATAAGGATATTGGGCATCAGTCTAATAATATTTCTATGGATACTTATATATATAATATTGGTTAATTAAAAATAATTAGCCTATAAGGAAAACATTTAAAATTGACATTGCTGTATTTACAAAATATGTATTTTATATGGAACATATGAGGTGGGTAACAGAGACAACATGAGTGTATTTGTATAATAGATTATTGTTGATATTAATTATTTTCAACTAATCAATAGATATTTAACTTTATTACAAGTAAGTAAAGTAGATGTTTTCAAAAACCTATTGATTAATATTTGTTCCGGATATATTATTAGTATATATATACAATATATATATACGTAGCGTATGAAACGTGTCTTTGATAAGTTTAATTTACTGTAATATATTACTTTGACTGATATTAACTAATTGATTACAAAAGCTATACGACTACGACTGAATATATATATAATAAATTTAATTGACAATCAATAATAAATCAGGGGGACGGGAATTGATACATATAAAGCAATATATAAAGTTAAATTTTATACATACGACAATTTTTTCCCCTTTTTCTAGTGAAATTTAGTACAAGTCATGCAATTAATCTGGTGCAGAATCGGAAACTAGATACTCTCTTGATCGAAAGGATATATTATTTCTTTTTAGCTATCTTTAAATGAGTCCACTCAAAAAAGTCAATATAATACATATTTAATGATGATGGGAGTCTAACTTTCATTGGATAAAATTAGTAGAGATATATAATACTATCAAAATTCAAATGTATGATAAATAATATTTGTGACGCTTAGTTATATTAATGAAATTATTAAAATTATAATTAATTAACAAAGAACGGAGCATAATATGCAGTACTCACTTATTCGGTTATTTCTGGCGAAATTGTTTAAATTGACATTAAGACCTTACCTCAGATTTAACTTATAGGCTACTTCATGAAAATTCATTCAAATAAGCATATAGTAACTAACTTTAATAGCGAATAAAATAACTTATCAATTTTGACATATTTATTTTACAAACTTAACGAAAGAGAATTTTAAATGTCGAAGTAAAAAGCATCATAATACATCGCATAACTTAGTTTAATTAGAAATCATTCTAAGATGTAAAATTATCAGAAAATTTATAATTTCAACCAATATTGGTATTTTTATAATATGCACGACATAACCTTGATTTAAACCAATTTGAAACAGTACAAACATTACACACAGTTAAAATAGTATAGATTAGTACTGACACGATTTGTTTAGGGAAATAATTTAATATGTTTCATTTTAATTGGTAAGTAAGGGTAGTAAATGTATTCCTGTTTTCTATATGATGTATATTTATCCATTTAAGTTTTCAAAATTAATTAATTCAACGGAAATAATTCTTAGTCAGAACAACTAATAGCAAAGATTTTACTACATAAACAAAATATTTATTAGTAGAAAACAATTATTAGTGTTCTAATTGTAAGCGAAAGCGTAATAAAAATAATTTCATTAACTTTGGATGGTTGTGAGGATTGCGTGAATGATTCTAACACAGACTTAATTAATCAAATATTAAGAGATTACATTTTTTTAATGAATACGCTCGGAATATTGCAGGCGTTTATGTGTCGTTTATGGCACTATGAAAATTCTCCATTTCTGAATCTCTTACACAAAATGTACTGCGGCTGTCCTTCTAATAATGTTCTGGGTCCACTCCAGGATATTGTTGGTCGTTCTCTGTAGCACTCTTGTATTATTCTTCTCTCGATACCATTTCTCCTCATGATATGACTGAACAATCTCAGCATCTCTAATAACAATAGCCTTCCTTAGTGTCAGCTCAGTCCCGATCATTGCAAATACCCATTGATTTATTATCTCTATGCTACCCACGAGTAGCACCACATTTCAAAAGAGACCATGAGTCGCTGGAATGGCCCAATACTTATCCGCAGCTGGCTATTGTGAAGACAGTTGCTCTGAAAAAATAGTTTTTGAGATGTTTTCCCAGATGTTTTTCATTATCTGAACTCTTTCGCTAGTATAACAATTTAATTTGTGATAATTTCATATGTATAAATATTGGGGCTATTTCTTTCCAAATATGATAATTTATCAAATTTAAGTTATAAATATTTAGCAAGTATATATTTTCATAAATACATTTGTAACTGTTATAATTAACATATTAAATGAACCTCAATTACGACAAACAATTTAACGTTTGTAGCATTTTATTAATTAATTTATGATTATATTAAACTATTAATAATTAAAAGAAAAAGTAAACATGATTTTCCAGGATACAATTAATATATTTGACAAATGGAAATATAAAAATATTAATATAATATAAAGATGAAGTAAAATAATTGCTCATTTTTTGTAATAATGAAATATGGTATCTTATACCAATCACATTTACAGATATAAAATTTCTGCGCGTCAAATTTATATAGTTAAAAAATTTACACGGAATTTAGGAGAAAAAATTAATTAAATAGACAGAATTTGAAACCAAAAACGTCAAAAAGTGGCATTCAAATTTCTTTTGAAATATATTCTGAATGAGAACGAATGAGAATCATTAAATTTGTAGGTTATATATTGAACACATATTTTATATGTGAGAAATTAAACCTTAATGGTTATCTGTAATTATAATTATCATCGGTTTTTATATTATACGTTCTACCATTTTTACATTTTTGAATTATAATATTTTACAACTTTAATTAAATACAAACTAAATTTAATATAAAGATACAATAACAGGCACCTTAAGTAATTCATAAAAAAAAAGATCTATACAACTTGCGTAACATGTAGAATTGATAATACAAGCCAATTTCTATAAAAACACAAAGTATTACATATATAAGTTTAATAGACAAATGCCATATATTGTTTATATAACATTTTCAAGAGTGCATCTTTAGTTAATATATTAAAAGAAAAGCAAAGTGATTTATTACAATAATATCATTTCGCATTTGATGCAATTTATGCCAAGGTTTACAAGCGAATAATTGAGATTTTCCCACAATAAATGAATCTAACCATGGCGGTAAAATTTTCTGATAATGTAGGAACATGATTTCATGAGGAATAGCAGATTTCTTATCTGTGTTATTTATATATAAATTATTGTAGCACGAATATAGTTATTTGCCCTTTCATATATTGTTACATGATTAGTATCCAATAATATTTACACGTTTACTTTCGCATTATTCATATAATATTCCTGAACACCATTAAACGTGCAATAATAATCTTCATGTTCGTTTCACATAAAAAATATATTTCAAATGATTTGGGAATAGTCATTTATCATCACCCAAAATATTAAGCATAATTATGTTTATAATTTATTTAGCAAGTTAAATAAAATAACGAGACGTCAAATAACTATTTGTATTGTTCACATTAATTTATGTTTATAAACTTTGCAATCACATTTGTGCAACAAGCACTTTTTTGCCACAATGTTTACATGACAACCATGATACCGCTATCTGGACAAAAGTATGCCTATTTATAGATTTTAAATATATTTGTCGAATATGTAAACATCGGCGGATCCAAAAAAATTTCAAGGGTGTTCACCATATGGTAGATGGAGTGACACCATGCAGTGTTGATTTTAATAATAATAATAGTTATATATTTATAACGCGCTCCAAATTGTAAGCAATGTCAGCAGCGCAACAATGAGTTAACA
>JAUZND010008064.1:0-10094 GCA_034780555.1 Coelogynopora nodosa | reverse complement strand
ATAAATAGGCCATCTGTGTTTATCATAGATTTTTAGAGACAATTGCGATAAATAGGCCATCTGTGTTTATCATAGATTTTTAGAGACAATTGCGATAAATAGGCCATCTGTGTTTATCATAGATCTTTAGAGACAATAGCGATAAATAGGCCATCTGTGTTTATCATAGATCTTTAGAGACAATTGCGATAAATAGGCCATCTGTGTTTATCATAGTAAAAAAGTAATTTGTGCATAAATATAAAGTATTAAACATTAATATTTAAGCAACCGGTTTCCGTTATTTCCAATTAAACTTTTTAATTACATTGTAAAAAATTTATAAATAATTATGAAAATGTAACGATAACAATAATTTCATTATTATATAGAAAATCAAATTAACGACAAATATTAAATTATTTATTTTTTAAAATCATATAAAATATAAATGAAAAATATATTTCTTATGATTGATAACATAAACAAAAGTTGCAAAATTGTGGAGAGGTTTTGGATCTATCTCAAGAACAGACAACTATCAATGATATTTTATATGTCCTTAACACAGCCATAACGTAGATCCTAATTTTCCCCAACTGATCAGCCAGCAACATACTGTTTAACGATGTGGGGGGGGGGCGGGGGCGGGTAAAGAAATTACAAAACTGGGTGATCTAGCATCGACATTTTCCTTACTACTTACACAGCGAGCACGTAGATCCTCAATTTCCCTAGTTTATCGGCCTGGAGCAAAAGGTTCATCGAGGCCGAATTGTACTCCTTTACCTCCGAGGCCTGTCTGTCGAGCAGATAGCGAGCGACCAACTGCACCAATTCCACCAACAGATTACACATGTACACCTCCAGGATCTGGCCACGTTCACAAGAGCAGAGAGGTTGACGAAGGGGGTGTCAAAACGAAAAAGAAATAAACGTGGAATGCAGCTTTATATTGTTTATTTATTGTTTATTTATTGTTTATTATTGTGTAAATATTGTTTTATTTGGTTGCAAAATTATAAAACAAATTTTCAACTTAAATAAATACCGTTATAAATATTAGATTCTTAACTATAGCACAAATATTATTCTGCATAATGTAGAACTCATTATAGGTCTATACAACAAACTGATTCAAATTAGTTATATATTTCAAACATAATTCAATATAAACAGTATATACTTTTTATCATAGTAAAACATAGAACTATACAAAATTTAAAAGTATACATTTTTAATAGCAAGCAATATATTTGACCACATAATAGTACCTACATCAGCTTTAGTTCGTGACTTGTATAAATATGTAAATATACTATTTGTAAATTTAGTCTAATACTAAACATCATATAATGCCAACATCTTTCTCAATAGATGCATATGTAATATTCAAAAATTAAATTCAAACATATCTCTTCACCCATCAGTGGCAAGGTGGCAATTGAAAACTTACCACAAAGAAAATAATTGAATAATCCTTCAACAATTTGACAACAATTGACCAGAAAAAAATAGAAATTGGAGGCTGAAATAAACAAAATATACTGAAAATTGTAGGACAAACAATTGTAAATCAACTTTTTTTAAAACAACATAAAAATTACCAGTAGTACAATATTATTAAATATAATTTAACTATATATTACAGAAGAAAATTCTATTTCTTAAACTAAATAATTCACAAAGAGCGGCCTTCCATAAAGGGATTTTTTTGTGTGAAATTTACAACATATTTAAAGTTTGAGTGACAAAGTTTTTATAAAAAACTATTACATGCATCTTCATTCATGCAAATTAGATTTGTTTAAAGAATTGTTACCTTGTAAAGAATAATTGACATTTATTAACAATTAAAAATTATACAAAATCAGAATAATTCTATAGGAAAATTACAGCTCAGCATTCTTCAGCATGAAACAATGTAAGTTGATTATTATTTAAATAAAAGTACAACAATCAACTTTTTATAAAACTCTAACATCATAAATATTTCAAATTTACAGTAGTTTTTAATGTCACTGTACTTAATTCCAATACTACTAAAAACATTTAAAAAAATTGATTACACTTCGAAAGAAGAATGGTAATTAGTTCAATAATTTAATGCTATAATCATATATTTTCCAAAGACAATAGAATTAAAACAAAAAAGTTTATTGAGACAAGTAAAATATTCTATCAATGCCATTAAATGATCTACTTTACATTACCTGGTGAACTACATCTCCATCATATGGTGATATTCCATCACTTTTCATGGCAACTGCTTCAAGAACTGTAAGACAGAAAATTACAGAAAACTAGAATTTCACAAACCCAGAATATATTTTTCTAATAAATAATCAAATTAAATAAAGGAAACAATCATGATTATTGTAGAAAACTGGTGGCAGTGCATTCAAACTAGATTTCTTTGTGAATTACAGTTTTATTCCATTTTAAGAAATTGCATATATTGTTAACTCTACTAAAAACAAATATTTATTTTACTAACATTAGATGAAAATAATGATAAATGTGAATACTGTTTGGAAAATTTCAGAATGGAATGCTTCATTATTTTTTTAAATTTCATTAGTCCAACCATTCCTTTAATTACTTTAAGGTCAATATAGAATTAAAAACTAGATCATTTGCAAACAGTTAAAATGTATGGTAGCCGACAGGGATCAAAACGAAATTCACTCTTTTTGGCAAAAATATTTGTATATATCTGACATATTTAATACATATCTACATATACACACATATAACATATATTTTTGTAAATTTCATTTTGATCCCTGTTGGTTGCCATACAAATATTATATTAACACCTTATTTTAAGTTTTCAACACAACTCATAATAAAAAAGTTAAATTTTAAAGCAGTAAGTAACATTAGTAGAGATAATACAATTTTTTCAATTCCAGACTAGGTGAATTAACTGATACCTTGTTATAAAATGATGGCATTATATTGTTAATCTTAGCATTAATCATGATATTTGGTACATAAACATAGATATACTCTAAATTTATTTTCAATTTATTTATTTTAATATATATATCACTTTGTTTATTTTATTTGATTAGCATAAAAGAGTAATTCACTTTCTTTTTAAACAGTTAACAAAGCATTGATTTCATTTATATAGTTTAGGAAATTAAATTTCCACCTGTACAGTCTGTGAACCATCCATATGTTCACATTTATTATAGGTTCACTTAGTATGATTTAACAGTATGAATATGTAAAAAGTCATTTCACACAATAAACATATCATGGATTAATTACAACATTTTTGATTAATTATAACAAGATCAAAAATTGTGTAATCAATAATAATTTAAACTACTTTTTTTATCTATACATATGTACAAATTACACAAACAAATATATATAGCCAAATTAAAAACATAGTAATTATTTTTCAGCTCATATAATAGTATGTTTAATATTTTTTAATGTTTTACTGTATTGAATTTTTTTAAATCCAAATAAAGCTGAGATATTTTTATTTATAAAAATTTAAATTATAAAAAAATTAGGTATGCACATTAACAACAGTACATACCAATTAGAGTATCCATATTTTTGGGCAAAATTTTACCCTTTTAATTTTGATGAGAATAATTATAATTGAAAATTATAACACATTTAACTACTACAGCTAAGTACTACTAATTAATAAAGTGTGTCTGTATAGGGGAAAAAGTAATAAGGTAATTTAAAATGTGCACTATTTTGGGTAATAAGATAATAAATAATCATATTTTAGTAGAATTAATTAATAAAAATGTCTCCTTTGTAGAAAAAGGATAATTATTAAATATATTATACCTGATTAAATAAAAAAAGTATTAAGCTAAAAAATTATTGTGCTCTTTATAATTAATTATAATGAATATATATTTAATTTACTACTTTTAAAATATATAAATTGTTATATATTATATCAAAATTTAATATTGTCTTATAATAGAAATGAATATACAATATAATTTTAATAATAATAAAACTATTGAATACATAAATTATAAATGGTATTTTTAAAATAACTTACAAAAACATATATTTTACATTAAAATGTAAATTTAAAATATGTGTTAGTTTATGTAAATAAAAAATGTAAATATTACTTGCTTATTTATGTTAAATATGATTAACAATGTAATAAATAGTTGGCTCTGATATCCCATATAAATTTCAAATAAGTTAAAGATAAAAACAGATACTAATCCTATAAGGTCAGGGATATTGACAGTGCAATGAAAGTGTGAGTACTATTAAGAGTATTGCAATTATAAGCATATTCTTTATATTTAGAAATATTTGTAATTATAGACTTTGTCATCAATATATTATTAATAATTATTCTATTATAAATTTAATAAAGATTATGCTTATTTTCATTCAAAACAAATGTATAAAATTATTAATTAATAAAGATGATCAAAATAAATTTTAAAAATACATAATATATTATTAATGTTATTATTATTTATTATATTAATATGGAAACTCCATTTTATCAAAAAAATACTGGTATAGTGAAATAAAAATATATAGTTAAATACAAAAATATATTATGCCATTGATAAATTATGAAAATGTGATATTAAGCCAATTCTGACAATAAGTGGGTCATCAAAAAATATGTATATATACAATATATATGTATTTAATTAAAAGTGAGAAACATATGGAAATAATATTACAATATGATAAAATAATAAATTATTAGTATAAAGGTTAAACATACTACATAAGTGCAAAGAAGTAATTGGTGAAAAAAACTGAAGACCCAAAAAATAATAGTTGTGAGTGGAGTACGTAATGTGTAAAAGTGTACAGCAGAAAAACTTTTAAAAATGTCTTTTAAAAAGTCTTTTAAAAATGGTAAAAAAGTCCCAATGCAGAATTTAGGGCAACTTTCATATTTGGCATAGAAAAAAGGTCTAAAACATAGTTGAGTTTGCAAATTTGTGAAGGAGGGAAGAGGGTAGTTTTTTATTGCATATTTCGGAGAATTATGAGATTTTGTCTAAAAAACTGGAAGAATATTATGCCTGAAAAATTATGAAATAAGTATATAGTCAGTAATTTTTTTAATACTAAATTTAATGATTAAATTATATTATAAGACTAACAGAGTTTAATAAGAAATATTAAGTAGGTAAATTTATTAATATAAAATGAAAGATAGACAATTATTGGGTTCTATTAAAATGTGTAATAATGACTAAAAGTTATATTAACAACATAAAATAAAAAAAGTATTACATTATTAAGTTTATAGATTAAAATAACCTATATGAATTATTATTGTTTATTAATAATATATAAATATTGTTTATTAAAATATTTATTTATTAACCTATTGTAAATTAGCTGGGTATGAAATATTATTTTAAATATGTATGCTGTTACAAAATAATACCATAAAAATGACCACCATGTCAATAGATATTTAGTCAATGAAGGATTTTTGTATTATTACATTAATTATTAATAATAATAAAATAAAACTTAGCAGTTGTTTAACATTAACAAGTTTTAATTTAAATTAATGTTAATTATAGCTGAATAAAGTGGAATCAATATTACTATTAGAAAATATTTTTCATTTGATTAAAGATTTGATTTGTAATTATTGGTATTTTTACAATATTTCAGTTTTTATATATTAAATATAATTCATAATCATATATCAATATATGGATGGCCCTTTTTAATAACAAGTCAGAAAACAATCAATATAAATATTTCTGTTTAATCATACTCAAAAATTATTTAGTCACAACTTAAGAAATTTTTTAACATGATTTAATGAAGTTTTATACTTTAAAAATATATTCTATAATGAATAATACTATTTCAGTCATTATTTATAGACATGGTTAATGTTATACAAACAAACAAAAAATTGTTTCAAACATCAATAATACTGTACCAGCCACATGAACAAACCTTATGTTAACTTGTTAAGATCATAATATCGAATAGAGTAAACATTTTAAAATGTAACACTTACCAGACCCCCATGATTCAGTAGATGTATAAGTAATAGATGATAATCCTTCAAGGCCAATCAAGTTTCTTATTCCAAATCTAATTATTATACCAACTGTAAGAATTATGAGTTCGCTTATTTTTAAACCCATTATTCTGCTGTCGTTATCGTATATGATAAGTTGAAAATGAATAGTATAGGTATAAAAAAAATTAGAAAGCCTCCTAAGGTAAAAAACTTTCTTAAGTAATATTTAGAAAAAGCTCTTCAACGATACAATTAAATGAAGGAAGAGTTGAGGGATAATTTATGACATATATTGTAAAGTGAATAGAAATGTATCAATAATTTTTTTTCACTTTATATTTAAAACAAATGCTTTGAAACTATATATTATAATACATTGGGATCATAGACTGTATATCCATTTAAATAGTTGGCGGAAACCCGTCCCTTATAACAGTACATTAATAAGTTATATTTGTTGATTATATTGAATTTGGCAAATATATTTTTCTATATTTAAACAATTTTTTTAGCATGAAACACAGCAGTGTTTTCATTAATTTTTAAATTCAAAGAATTAAATGCTTCATTCAAATACTTAATCATTTTTATAAATAGTATCAAATTGAATAATAAAATTAAAATAAATTAATTCATTTACATTATATTATATTATATTATATTATAAATTGCAAAAAAAAATTATTCACAATTAAAATGAATATTAATTTTAAAAATCTGAAAAATATATATATTTCAAGGAACTGCAAAAGTCAATTAAATTCTTTATGGCGACTAATTTTTTGGAAAATTGCAATGTATTATTTTGAAATGTGAAACATAGAAAGTATTTAAATGACTGACAAGCGGGTTAAATTAACATATTTTATAAATATATATAATTATGTGAAATATTAAAAATTTATTTTGAGTTTTTTAGTTAAACGTTAACAGTTTCTAACTATATACAAATTATATTTGACTAAATATCTATTGTAAATAACCAAGCTAAATCAATTGTCTTGAATTTAAAAATATTAGAATATTTATGCAGACAGAAAACTATGCATCTTCTATCTATATGCAATATAGAATTATGATAATATTATAATTCCTCAATAATAATAACAGTAATAATTTTATAGCGCTAAAAAAGTGCACACAATGTCTTCAGCGTCGAGCAGCATAATAGTGACATAATTAGGTAATTAATAAATTAGATACAGAACAATGAGAATATAGCATAACATAAAAACAGCACAAAACGCAACATAACAGATGCGGATGAAATAATTTTTATAGACACAAATTGAAAAGTTGTAAATGTATTATAGCTGTATTTATATATGTATGATCAATTCTCAATAATTGCAGTTGCACTCTTTATACTTCACTTTATCAGAATTATTGTTGAAATCAACCTATTAGATCATTCTATGGCTGTAATGTATTATATTAGAAAAAAACGATCATTTTTTGAATGGGTACCGGAAAATAACATATTTTTGATTTATTTCTAAATTACAAAATCGTACTCGACAATATTGAATTTGTCGAGAACGACCCTAGCCTATACTATTATTTAACAGAGATTCCCACAATTCACATTTCTTCCAAGCAAGTATCGGTCATGATGGGGCATGACAAGGACATCGAGTGTCGTGCTGTGGGCTACCCTGATCTCAAAATCACCTGGACAAAAGAGGTAACTAGGGCATTTTTATATTCATGCTGGTATTTATTGTAATTTTTTAAATGTGAAAACTGGTTTTTTATATTGTAATTTTGATTTTAATTCCCATTTCATACGATGTACTAATTGTCAGTAGGCTATGTAAAATATATTTTGTAACATTTAATAAAATTTAACTAAATGAAATATATTCAACATTTATTTAAATCCAGTTAATGCTAAAATTTAATTAAATCTATAAATTGCACATAATTAAATAAAGTATTACATAAACATAAATAGTAATGCTGAGTGGGAGAACTATTATTAAAACAAATTATGTGATAACTTCTATAACACAATTAAGGAGTCGTTTTTAAAAATAAGCGACTTATTTATATTAATCATAATTAATGAAATCCTGGTGTATCCTGGTAATACAACCATTAACATTATTACATTTTAGAATGGTGCCCAAATTATAACAAATGTTACTGCGAAAGGAACAGCCCGTCTTCGAATAAAATCGGCCTTATGGGAAAGCGAAGGAAATTATACTTGCTTGGCAACAATAAGTCACCCCATTGCCAACGTCCATAATGATCAGAAATCAGCACAGGTTGTAGTTCAACTGAAAATTCTGGGTAAACTATATGTTATTATTTATAATAATGGTTAAATTAGTTGATTACTTTTCCATATAATCGATACATTTTTAAGAAGTTTAAAACATTTTTTTTATTTAATGAGATATTGATTAAAATAATCGTTGAGTTAGATCGAACTCTAGTCACGTTCACGCGATGATCTTGACAGCATTAGCAATCTGATACCCCTTAACCTTTGCTTCCTGATATTATTAAAGCTGTTCTCCAAAAAATGGCACAGATAAATAATATTTCATGATAACACAGAAAATGGATCATGTCATATGATATATATATATACAATAATTGCCAGTTTTCGAAAAAATACGATATTCTCAGCAGTTTTTTGATGATCTTTCTAATGGTGTATAGCATGTCTTCGTATAGCTTGTCTGCTTCTCTATAAGAAATAACTGTCGCATACATTTTGTCACATTGTGTCTGTGTGCTCCTTGTCAACGCATTGTGAATTCAAGTTCATCCAATTCAAAGATTATTATGCAATATATTCATTATGCGTGAAAATAAACGTTCCTAAATGGCCTGTCTATTCTTGTTTAACTAATCATTCTGTTCTATCTTATCAGAAAAAATATGCATTAGGTTTGTATATCAAATGTAAATGAAACAAAAAATATCTGTTGTGATTATTTTCTGAAGATTAATGAAGAATTTATTATTTCTTTTATTTTGAAAATTTATTTATAACATTAAATAGCTATTTATATTATGTAGTTTATATTAGCAATTGATCCCTATATATTGAATATAATTTTATAGTGCATAATATACTTTGTTGATTGACTATCCCAACTTTAGTTAAATATATCAAATACAATAAATTTATTCCATTGATTCAATATTATTCCATAGATTTTCCTTCTCAGATTTGAAAAGTCCAGAATATCGCAATCAAGCAAATCACGCAGTAATTGATCCGGGGAATTACCTCGACACAACACTTCGAAAGCAAAGTTAGTTTCCGGAGTATATTTTAACATTAAATAAATAAGTTTAAAATTCTACAAATATTTACACATTTAAGTTGTCACATTATAAGCTACATCATAAATAGTGCATACTTAACTTCATAATAAAACATATATAAATAAAATATTCATTAAAACATGCTTTCAATAAAACATTCATTACAACATGTTTTCACTAATAAAACATTTATTACAACATGTTTTCACCAATAAAACATTCATTACAGCATGTTTTCATCAATAAAATATTCATTACAACATGTTTTCACCAATAAAATATTCATCACAACATGTTTTTACCAATAAAACATTCATTACAACAAGTTTTTACCAATAAAACATTCATTACAACGTGTTTTCACCAAAAAAACATTCATTATAATGTGTTTTCACCAATAAACCATTCATTCAAACACGTTTTCACCAATTAAATATTCATTACAACATGTTTTCACCAATTAAACATTCATCACAACATGTTTTCACCAATTAAATATTCATTACAACATGCTTTCACTAATAAAACATTCATTACAAAATGTTTTCACCAATAAACCATTCATTACAAAATGTTTTCACCAATAAAACATTCATCACAACATGTTTTCACCAATTAAATATTCATTACAACATGTTTTCACCAATTAAACATTCATCACAACATGTTGTCACCAATAAAATATTCATTACAACATGTTTCCACCAATAAAACATTCATTACAACATGTTTTCACCAATAAAACATTCATCACAACAAGTTTTCACCAATAAAACATTCATCACAACAAGTTTTCACCAATAAA
>JAUZND010008063.1:0-10094 GCA_034780555.1 Coelogynopora nodosa | reverse complement strand
CAGATGTCTGGCACTTTTTGAAGTAAGATGGAAGTGTTAAATAGGTGTGTCAAAGGGGCACTAATAAAGTCAGTGACGTTAAAATATATGAATTTATGACCTTAACTGATTAGCTTATATAATAACACAATATTAAAAATCTTATGCGGTTAAAAGATTGACCAACCTAATTAAATTATCCATATTTTATTAACAGACAATAAAATGTGTCATACATATATGTATATACTAATTAATTTTTGAAAATTTATCACGAAAATAATTATTAATGATAGTATCAATAAAAAAGATAAGATAATTATTATTAACGAATAGTTTATGCATTTAAGGTAAATATGTATTAATTAATAAAAAGTATAACAAAATGTAAAAAATAAGTATGTAAATTGTTAAAATGTACATATCGTATATATGGCATTTATAGTTAGTTGGGAAAGAAACGTTAAATTTTCACTTTATTAGATATAGAATATCAATTTAAAAATAAATAAAAATTATATAAAAAAATATTTCCATATATAAAAATATAACTTTAGTAATAAAATATTTAATTCTTTGTTTACAATATTTAATAGTATAATTTGATTTTTAATAATTGTACATTTTGAATTACATAAACACCCGCTAATTGTCCCCTGACAAAGTTGTATTAATTACGTGAATTACAAAATGTATTAATTAGGCGACAGTTTTATATAATAGAAAAAATCGGGCCATAAAAAATGGTATTAATTATCGAATGTATTAATTAGGCCATGTATTAATTAACGAGTGTTTACTGTATTTACAATTATTAATATAATGTGACAATTTATTTTTAATATTAATTTTTATAAGTCGATTTAGAAATTATTTTAAATGGTACTTTATATCTAATAAAGCAAACAATAGTGAATTTTTTGTGAATTTCACTGAAAAACAAAAATATGAACATATTTTATTTTTGATTTTTTTTAAATCTAATTCTAGGACATTAGCCTATCTTTCCGGGACGTCCGGTACAGCCCCCCAATTCCGGGACTGTTCCGGAGCGTCCGGGACGGTTGGCAGGTCTGAATTATTGTTTGTTTTAATAAAAGTTAACCTTTATCATCATTTTAATTGAAAATTTCATAATAATATTTTTGAAATCATTATTGTTATTATTGGCTTCATTATTTAATAAAGTAAAAATAAATAAATAAAGAATAGCAAGAAACTTACTGTTACTTGTAGAAAATTTTTTTCAGATTTTGTACCTCGAATGTTTTTATCAGTTAAAATATGTTCGTTTAAAAGCAAACTTTTCAGACCCCCTCTCAATTTCCTGACATTTTAGTTATTTTATTGAAGTATCAAATTCCCTGACTTTTCTATGTATTTCTGTTCTGGGAAAACAATTTGACCAGAAACAAGTAGATTTTTATTTAATCATATTTAATCTATTATGAAACATTTAGCTTCTCATAAAAAGTCAGGAAATAAGAAGGCATTAATAGAATTTTTTAATGAAATATTGTAAAACAAACAATAATCTTTAAAAACCATAAAAACATTCCAGATATCCATAAATCAGGAGATTACCCACAATGTACCGGTTCCACAGCAGTACTGCAGCAATTCAGACTGGCAATCCTTCCCCAACCCACCTTAACCATCTCTAGCTCCGACTGCAGCTGACCAGAAGCGCGTTGATTGGCCGACTTCAATCGATCGGCCAGCTCTTGTCTCCAGCTCTCCTCATTGGCTGTTTTGGCCTCGGCCATAGCCGCCTCGGCCTCCGCTAATTGAATGACCAGAGCCGTCTTATCCACCGTCAACTGATCAAGTTGGGCTCGGAGTTCGGCCAGATTGGCCTCGAATTGGGCGCGCTCCTCTACCATAGAGGAGTTGGCGGCTGATTGGCTAACTAGCTTCTCCTCCAGGTGCTGTTATATGTTGGGGAATGGATGAAGCAGGTTTATTTAGGGTAATTTTTTAGGTTTAACTCTCGCCTTCTACCTACTTTCTGCCGCTTTGTTAATCCATATCTCTATCTCAATGGAATGTATGTACTATTCACTAGCCTACTTTACTCTCTGTTACGTTCCATACTAACCAATTCATCTCAATCGATTTCCACTAAATGTCCTTTCAACCCTCATTTCTCTACATTTATTATTATACATTTATAATTTTCATTAAACCTTCGCACTCACAATCTCTAAATATTCATACTCTAAATTTTTCACATTATGTCCTCGTCGATGTTCTCTGCGTCTGAGTAATTCTCTATAATTATTTTTTTATCCAAACCGTCTTTCTCGTTTTGCAACTCTGCATTTCATCATTTTCCTTTCCTCTCTATTCGTCTATATTTCTTACTCAGTTTTATCAATTTTGTTTATAAGAAAAAGGGTATCAGAATGCAACTTGTGATTTTTTCAAAGAGTAGCTTGCATATGCTCACGTTATATGACAAAATAAGTTTTTATTATTATCACAACTTTCTAGATATTATTTTCCAGGGCAAAATTTATAATAGCTTTAATAAATTACATATATAAAAAGCGGTTGTGTTTGCATTTATATATTGAAATACTAGTATATACCATTTCTTAATAACACGGATAACTCTTTTTAGAGTTTAAAAGTAAAATATATGTTACTACCTAAAATACAGATTGGCAGGGTGCCTTAATAACAAATTTAAAGGAAATATTGACATTTGAATAAATCAAATAATTTTAAAAAATTCATTGCCTATTTGATTATCATGAAGATAATTATTAAAATACTATTATAAATAAACATTAAAAAATACATATTATTTCAAAGACTTTCATATGTTAGGTTTTTGATTATATCATAAATAACATTAATTAAAAATAACATATTAACTAAATTGATAAGATATTTATCACTCAGACAGAAACATATATATATTCTTTTATAACAATGACTAAAACTAATATCTTATAATAACTAAATAATTAGTATTGGAAGGGTTGATTCTGCCTTAACACTTAACCATTGTACTTTTAATCACCATCAACATTTTTTTTACTATCAGGATCATTATGGATCATAAGTGACATCCAAATATTACATTGTCTATAACTTTTTAAGGTAGTAACCTATGACAACTGAAGTTGGAATGATGACTCACAAATATAAGATAACTATGTTATCTTAATTAGTGTTTAATTACATTATAAACTTATTATTTAATTACAAATATTGTTTTTAGGCAATTTTTTAACTTTTAGACGAAAAATGACATCATTCGTGACTTCACTTTTGTTTTTAGCCTATATTATAACTTTTGATTTTTATAACTTATGATAACCAAAACTTGGTATGATGACTCACCAACATAAGACAAATCGTTTATACTACTTAAATTTGTTTTGCAAATAGTAATAACATTTTAAAATTTGTTTTTAATTACATAATAACTATATTAACTATATTACATTATAACCTTCGGAATAACTATGAGTCAGTGCCAATTTTTTGTAAAATCGTTTGAAATTTGACGGATTTATAGACATTTTAATGATTTACAGCTAATTAAATCAATTTAATTATATATTTTTATATAGTAAAATTAAATTAAATTGGAATAGCTATGAGTTAGTGGCAACATTTTTTGATAATCAGTTGAAATTTGACAAAGAAAAAAATTAAGTTTCTATTTATGAATTAAATATTTTTAAAAAGTTTGGAGGCTTATTAATACTTAATTGGGGCTTATTAATACTTCTCTTTTTAATATAATGAAATTAAATAGATTAGACTATTGATTAGACGTTTGTAATAGCTATGAGTCAGTGCCAATTTTTTGAAAATCGGTTAAAATTTGACCGAAAAAAATTATATTAATTTTAATTATATTCACTTTTGTTTTTAGTCTATAAATGTTGATGTTTACAATTAATGACAATCCCAACTTAGTATGATGACTCATCAACATAAGACAAATAGTTTATAACACTTTAAAAAAATTGTTAGTATTATAAAATTTTCAAATTTATAATCAACCATATTATTATTATTTTACAACTTATATAGCAATTGAGTTACACAAGAAACAAAGGTTATAGAGAAATAAGTTGTCAGATTTGAAGTTGCATCGCCTGCCTCACGATGGAGGGATTTGTTTCAGGGACCGCCGTGTCTCTCATTAGGTTTCTTATATAGAAAAAATGGCGACCATGGCCTCTTCGATGGATTGCTACGCATGTCTACAGGATGACTTGGTGAACCGGTTGAGGGCAGGAAAGCTCAGAGCGGATGTGTGCCTGAGTAGTTTCACTCAACGCATTCTCAACAGCTCGCTAGCCGGTCGAAGATCTGCACTTTCAAATAGGGTCTTGTTGCTTACATGGTTTAGCCAGAATATGTTGTAAGAAACTCGGAGGAGACCGAAGTACGCTCTATCGAGTTGCCGTTCCATGCTGATATTGAGAGTTCACGTCTCGGAGTTGTAGAGGAGCACTCACTGTCTCTACTGTGGATTCGAAATTCCGAGTTCTCAAGAAGTCAGGCAGAGACGGAGATCCCTAGATATGCTTCAGCCTAGACAGAGCTACCCAGGCCAAAGATCAATGATATTTATTCTCATAATTTTAAAAAAAATGTTAAATGGCCTCTTACACTGTCTGTTTCGTTCTATATTGTGAGTGAATTTATATTTATATTAAACATTATATTTTATATTAAATTTAAATTATAAGCGAATTTTCTCTAAATTATCATGAAATATAATCATAGTATGCATGTGTTTTCTATTAATTTCAATGGTACACAACATGGTTCATTTACAATATATGTTATATTTTTACATGTTAGACACATTTATCTTATTTTTGATGTTTAGAATGTCATTTTGTGATACTATTAGTAATACAAAACGTAAAATGTTATAAATATTTTTAATGTTATATTTTATTATGTCGTTTTGCAAAATAATTTATTATTAAAATGTTTAGGGTTATATACTACTTACAAATATTTGTAAGTAGTATAAAAATATTTATATTATATTTGTAAGTTAAAAACCTTAAAAAATTATGAAAATTATGAAAATATGAAAAATTATGAAACCTTTGGGGTCGGGGTAGGAGGGTTGAAATTAAAAGTACAAGGTCAAGTGATGGAGCAGAATCGATACTTCATATACCACATAAATAATTTAAAATAAAATATTTAAATCTGCATAAAAATGCTTCAATCAATTTTTATAAACATTTTGACATCAATAGTTACATTTTATTAAGATTAATTTAATTGATGAACCAAACACAATACGACATAATGGCCCATATGCAACAGATAAAATGTTATTTAAAAAAATTTCTATTCACTGGGAATTCCCACTTAATTTTTATTTGATGCCGAACTCCTTGACTTGATTCTCAATTTTAATCGAGGTTAAGATCATAATTACCTTTAAATTTAGTAATAAAATTGCAAACGATGAATGATAATATTGATTTAATAGAGCAAATGGAAACAAAAAATGGATCGAAACCACGCCAGGGTGCCCGCGCATATTCCACAAAAAACCTCCAGACAAATGTAATTTTTCGAAAAACCTCCACACATAATATTGTATTCGAGAAAACTATTAGTCACATATAATTCTCACCAAAACGTAAATAGAAGCAAGATATTTTAAAGGTACGTTATGTAATGGGTCGGTATGTTACAACTGTCTACACAAGTTCGTAACACACTAAGGCTAACGTCTTTCGGCCATATAGCCAGAAGACGTTCAACCACTGCCCGATTCTCCAACCACCGATGATCACAAAATTTCGCTGGGAATGCAACCGCTAGTCCGTTGATTGACTTGAAATCAGCTTGCCTTGCCGGAGATGATTTGAAAATAAGGAAGACACATCAGAGCAAGCCCTGTATGTTCCAGTTTGTGGCCCTCGCACCTTCTGTGAACGCATTATTGGCAATGTGGAATCCACAACTTCCAGTTGCAATTATTTGTGGATCAGTCATATCAATGTCATATCAATCAGATCTACTACGTTGTGGCTCGGTGGCCTGAGTAGACTTACGATAACAGAATCCGGAACAATTGTAGACTGAAAGACAGATTAAAAGCCGGTTATCTGGAGAAGTTTGCCTATTACTGGGTGACAAAGGGTATCCTTGTGAAAGATATCTTCTCCCTCTATTGAGACGAACACAGACTCAAGCAAAGCAGCACTACAATGCTAGCCATATCAAAACACGTTAAGTACAGTTGAGAGATACATCGGAGTTGTAAAAAATCGTTTCCCTGCTTACAAAATCGTCTAACACCAGAAATGGCATCAGAAGTAATTGTAGCTTGTGCTATTCTACATAATATAACAATTTTAACGAATGACCATGATTTCTGAGCGCTGGTCCCCCTCCTGTCCTTCGAACCTCCCGATTGTATGACGCATGGTTCTTTTTGTCTCGCTGGACGAGATTAGAGGGACAATTCTAATCTTTAAATTATTCGGCGATCTTTTTGTAACCTTCTCTTCAGAATTAAATTTTTCGACTACATTATCCCAAGCCATTACTTTTTGCTTCTTCGTTTTCGCATCTATAGTAGACTTTAATATTACGGGATAAACTTTACATAACTCACAGAGTAATTCTTTTTCATACAAATTAAAATAGTTAGATCTCTTGACAACGGCTGCGATTTTCATTGATTAAGTTAAAACTTTAGCTGCATAACGTTATAATTTGGCAGTATAGCTCATAATTATAATATATAATTATTTTCTTCTTTTGTCTATTGTTGTATAGGACCCCTGTATTGATATCCAGGGTGATGTGAAGTTCTCACCCTTGGGCCAAATAAAATATTAACATTTGAAGTTGAGTACCCTCCACTAACATTTTCAGGCTTCACTGAATAAATATTTATTCATATATGGCTTCAAAATATAATAGAAACATGATTTTGGTGTGCAAACATATATTTTTGAGGTTGACACACTATGTGTCCTCATCAATGTCATCATCTGATGCATCTTCTGCCTGGATGCGTTCCCTCGTCTTCTCGTTGAAGCAACCATCACTACTTTGACATGCACAAAATTAAATGCAAGCCATGTTGGCGCTGTTGCATCCACATTTCTTTGACTGACAAGGAGTTACACTTTCATAAGAACACTTGATCATTTTCAGGATATCATCTGGAGCAGAAGGCACGTTGTCAGGATCAGTGGTGGGTGTCAGATATGTTGAACCGTCACGTCTTATCCAACCATGGGTCAGAGGATCCATATTTGGCGGATTGAGATCTGTGGCCTGTTTCCAGATTGAAACTTGCAGGTGGGCCCTGGCGACGTTTTTCACGAAAGCTTGATTTGTGGGAGGAAGACTTTGAAGCTTTCGTGCAGCTCCAATACTGCGCGAGACTTCCCGCGACCATATCTTCTGGCGGGAATCAGTCAGTGATGCACATTCAGGATTCCAAAAACAGGATAATATAAAGCGTGTTGACTGCACAAGGGTGTCCTTAACAGAGAGTGATATGTCACCAAGCTTGGAGAGCGATAATGTACGGGATCTAACTTTCCCAATGCCATGACATGTTGCAACTGTGTCGCAGCCTGTAAAACTGTGAACCGCCAACAGATCACCTATGATCGAGCGATTCTTGTCTACGCTTACATTGATGTCAATCACAGTCCTTTCGTTGATTGGGGAAACCATCATGACATGCCCAGTGATGTCATCATGGAACACAAAGTTACATAACAGCACAAATACATCTGTGTCATCAGCAACAACTAGGATGCTCGTGGCACCAACAGAAGCCAGTTGCTGAATGATCATGGTATCTGCCTCGTCGTGTGTGATTGTCATATAATCTCTTTTTGACAAATCGCTGTGGTTAATCTGAACTAGGACAGGATCATTGCCAGTGATAACGAGTTTGTCATTTAGCATATCCTTGTGAGACTCCAGGTTTGCGAGGATCAAATCAATCAACTGCTTCTTGTTGTTGCTCACGGTAAGTACCACTTTTTGAGGAGGAAGTCTGGCTGCAGGACGTAGAGTATACAATCGGCTGGCTCCTTGATCTGTCATTTCTGGTTGACTCTTTGGTACTACCGTCCTTATACTTGTCGAACACCAGGTAGACATTACTGGACTCCATGCAGACATCGTTCATGAAGTGCTAGCGGACATATTCTGGAATTACTGTCATTTCGCGCACATAGTAGAGCCCATAGCGAGCATAATTGAAGTGAGAGGCTGCAAAGAAGATGGGTAACATTTCATGGACAGATACTAGATGCAGCGGCTAATCCGCTTCCCTCTCTGCTCTAACGTACTTCATGATAATAAAGACTGGCTTAATCAAACAGTTGACCCATAGCTTGGCTGTTTGACTGATGACCCTGCATCATTCAACGCTTGCTAGAGATCATCAATGCATAGCATGTTCTGTATTTGGAAGAATGGTCTGATGAGTTCTTCTACCAACATTCGCAGGGCGCGTACTTCAACAATGCCAGAACCATCCATCAGAGAAAAAAATACTGTCGACATAAGAAAGTGCATTCCACCTAATCGAAGGTAGATGTCGCCGATTAGAGCTTGGTTTTCCTACATAACATGAACTGCTACCCAGTAAATCTGTTGGTATGCCGTGAATATCACATACTCCTAACCTGTGTCTTTTGTCACCTCTCGTGCCTTCAACACAGCGAACGTGATGGTGGCAGGTTAGGCAGGAGCTTTATCGATAAGTGGCAGACACACAAAGTTGGTTTTCTTCTTCAGCAGTTGTCCTTTCTCACGACACATTTTGGTGTTGTACCCATGGTATTCTGGGAAGTCTGGTGATGTATACATATCCTTCATGAATTCGAAGTCCAACTCACTTGCTCGATCATTCAATATACGCTGCTGTGTCTTGAAGTCTTCTGGGTTAAGTGGTACAGGTATCTGTGGAAGTAGAGGTTTCTTCTGGCTAACATAGTAAACAGGCGCATCATCTTCATTGATTGGAAGTTTCACATCACTATGCTTCAGTCGCTCAATTGTATCATCATCAGGATCATTACCAAGGACTATATGGTTGTGCAAGTATCATAGACATTGTACTATGTCTAGACATATACTATACCATACTATACTATATGTACTAGTATGCATCAAAAAACACACCAAAATCATGTTTCTATTATATTTTGAAGACCTTTATATGTATTTTATTATATTCTATATTATTATTGTTTAGTCGACATCAAATATATATGTTTACACACCAAAATCATGTTTTTATTATATTTTAAAGCTCAGATATAAATATGTATTTAGTGAAGCCCGGAAATGTTAGTGGAGGGTACTCAACTTTATTTTACTTGGCCCAAGGGTGTGAACTTCAAATCACCCTGGATATCGTTACAGATGTCCTATACAACAATAATCAACAGAGAAAAAAACTATATCGGGGAATTTTGGGTTAGGGGCAAATTTTCCATTTCAATGCCAGACTATTACAGCATACTAGCAATATGATTGGACTTTAGAGTCAGACCTGTTCACACTAACTTTTTAAATTCCGCAGTTTTCTCATAGTTTTCAAAGATTATCCGTAGTTTTATTTATATTTTATTTATAAGAGATATTGTTAGTACTGTACACATGAAACACATTATTAATACATAATATTATATTATAATAATAAAAGGTTGTAGAAAATATATGTGTATATATATATTGTATCAGTGAGTATGGAAAAAAACCCTCAACAAATTAATGTTTTGCCTTATAATGCGCCGATTTCAGACGATCCAACTTTAAATCTGATAGGGCCTTGCAGGCCTCAATCGGCCTACCCGATCTTGACATCAGAACAAGTATAAAGGCCTCGAGAGTGTCCGTACCGAGACATACGCTGGTCATTCCTATTCTTCCTAACACAGGAGAATATTCTTTTACAATGCGCACTGGAATGTGGAATGACAAGAATTGCCAGCATTTCCATGGCAATAAGAGCACGTAAATCTGGAAAACTGTCTGCGATTGCAAACCAGTTGGAATCCATCCTTTCCATGATGCACTTCGAGACGTCTACCAGTTGATAGTTGCAGAATTGCTCGATGATGTCATCT
>JAUZND010008062.1:0-10094 GCA_034780555.1 Coelogynopora nodosa | reverse complement strand
TTTTTAAAAAATTGGTGCTGAAATTAAAAATTATATATTGTACATGTTATAACTATTAAAATACGCCAGGTTATATACGGTTAATGAGGTGCGATTTTTTTCTTCCAATGCGATTTTTTTTTCATTTTGGCCGCTGGCAACACTGCTTTAGTTTCAATGGTTTCGTTTTTTATTTTGATAATATTTCCATCAATTTGTGTAAATATATAAATATTGTATTTAATTGTAGTTTTCACTTTAACGATTCCCTATATTCATTTCAATAAAAGTTAAGTATTATTTTATAGGATTCCTTACATATAGAAAACCTGTAAACCAAAAAGCGTATTAAAATATACTTAAAACACAAAAACTTCGTTTTTTATTTTTTAAAGTGAACATGGAAAAACATTGTTTAAACTTTTTTCAAAAGAACTGCTAGGTGTTGGCCAGCTGTAATATCTCACAAAAGTTGCCTACAGCGATATACCTATAGTTATTTACAAAAAAGCCTTAAAACTAATTCTGAACTAACATTGTCCGTGAAGTAGTAAACCAACATACAGATGTTATAACTTTATTATTATATTTAGACAAGTTTCAGTTATCTGAAAGATAGTTTTCATCAGTACTTACGTTAACTGTATAGAAATCTTTTTAAATAATATGATTTATATCTATTTTTTGTTTCACAACTGTCTTTAAGATTAACTTGGATAAATATATTCATCAAAATTTTAAAAAAATTATTGTTTTAATACTTTTATAAGTGTGCTAAAACGTTATATTTTTTATTGTAATGATTATTTTTAACCATTCAAAATATTATTTATTATTGAAAATTATTTTCGAACTTTCTGGTAAATTGTAACCAATATTTGTAATATTTGTAACCAATTGTAAACTAACTGTAAATGAGCACTAGTTTTGAAAAAATTGATACTTAATCTATCATTAAACTAGGCGGATAAACTTTTGTTCTTTATTAGTAGAATCAGTTCTAAAGTTATTAATAATAACCGTCAAAATACGATATTTTAAAATGATAATTATTTGATAGTAATAATGTTTGTTTTTTTATTCGAAATATTTTAACTGAAATATGTCGACATCACCGCTTACACTTTATTGGGATAATACTATTTTTTAATTGCCCTGTTGTTGTACCAAAGATGATGTAATTTGTGTTATTAATATGTGCTCACGCTATTATTATATCTGTTTCAGTTTCTAAATATGCACGTTCAAATTAACATCATTCTTGCTGTTCTCAATTAACATATCATTCCTGAAGATATTGGCCATTTTCCTTGTAAATTGTAAATTTCCATTTTAACACTCATGCAACTTATGACTGACATTTTGTCAAACAACTGTTTTGGTTTGTTTTTTATGTGTGTAGATTTTTTTTTGATTACAACATGTTGTGATTTATAAGATTTTGGATTTATTAATTATTATTATTCGTGTTTTTCTTACATTGCCACAGACTTTTCAAATATAATGTGATAGATCATTTTACAGAATTCATGTATAATTGAAAAAATAGGAATATTATTTTGCTCCAATTAAATGTCAATTATTTCTTACAAATGTTTAAAAATGTATCACTTGTATTGATATATACTATTGTGTGTATTTGTTGTGCTTGTAATTATTTTTTATTGTTTATAAGAAACATAAAAATTGTTCTCAGAAAAACTGTATACGTACTATATAGATATATATTGCCCAATAATAATTTTTTCTTTATATATATATATTATACCAGAGTTTTACAATGCTTCAGATGTGTATGAATTTCTTTGGTTTATTTAAACCGGTTGGTTTGTGATACTAATTCTATTGTAAATGATACTATTGTAGATCTATCCTTTTATTTTACTCCTTTTTTTTCGTTGTAACTTGACGGTTTCCTGAGTTTTTATTATCTTTTGTCTTGGTGTATCGATCTCTGAATGTTCTCTCAAAATTATTACATCTTTACCTCATCCACTGACTACTATATCAGTATATTATACTTGACTTTCTGAAGGCGAATTTCGTTTTGTGTTTTTTTTTCTTCTAGTATTTCCGCTTTATTATATTTGCTCATGGACTACATGGATATCATGTGCTGGTGATTTCAACCTTTAGCTGATTGTTTCAATTGACAAATTAAAACACTTTTATTACACCTATGTTATACAAGTATCGAGTATATTTGCATTTTCATATTATATAATTACATGATAACCTTTCGATAAATTAAATTATTCAGTTGAAGACAAAGTTAGTTTTATTTTTGCTCGTTTTTTATTGTTGGCATCGATTATGGTTAGACAATAATGTGGCTTTTTGTTATTGCTTTGATCCGAAAAAGAATACTGTCTAATGTTTCAATGTGAAACTTTATTTTTTTGAGTAGCATTTTCTTCAATTATTTTTTTAATTGCAAAGAATTTGTTCGGGAATAAAGGTTGATTGCAGAAATGCATAGGTTATAATGAACAAAAATGTATTTATTTAAGTCTGTAGCTATTTTGTTTAACCTACGGGAAACATATTAAAAGTAGAGGGATTCCATGGTTTAAATAAATTGTTTGCTTTACTCTTGGGTTGATTATATAATAGCTTATATATCTATATTATAGAAATTGCCCTTTAGAATAAGCTGGCGACCAACGCACAAATATACATCTATGTTTTTTCTGTGAAACATAACCTTTTTAATTTATAAATGGTAATTTTATATTATAATATATATAATTCATTTGTATAATACATTATAAATTGTGTTTTTAAAATGTCATTTAAGGACTTATTATTTAGCTCTAGTGAATATCTGTGTAGGTTTATTGTTATAGTGTTGCGCTACCTGCAACGTTCACATAGATACAGTTGGTCATGTGTATAATATACCGGTATGTCGACTTGGATTAATTACATCACACTTCCATCAACACATTGATATCATATCATGGGAAGTGTGAAACTTTAGTTCGGTCATTAAGCATTACAGTATTGTAGAATACGAATCTGTTTGAAAAACACGTTCAAATAGTATTTACTTCGCTAATAATATTAGATGACTAAATGTGTACTTATATCTACATAATTACAATTATGTTACATTATAAATTACATTTATTACATATACAAATTATAATTACTATTATGTAGATATCAATTCCGCGTATCTGCGTTCTCAAACTAAACAATTTAACCCTTGTTAATAAAAATGGACGTTTTATTTTCTGTGATAAATCTTTTATATCAGTATAAACATTCTAGATTCATCTTTTATATCAGTATAAACATTCTAGATTCATCTTTTATATCAGTATAAACATTCTAGATTCATCTTTTGTATTAGTATAAACATTATTTATTCATTCCGAAAACAAATAACTCTTATGGAACTTGTTTTAACGGTTTATGATATCAATACCAAAACCCGAGCAATTCTCGATGTTATTATTATGGATGTCTTTCTAAATTAGAATATACTTTATTTCTTGTAAAATATGCTTTTCAGTTTTCTATTTACTAAGATTAAGTTAATAAAATATTTATTGCTATGCTAAAAAGGTAATTTTCCAGTTAGACCACTCATTTCATTCATGCTTCGATCATGTCTAAATCGTGTTTAGTGCTTATTGTATATTTATCATAATTTTAATTTTCTATCTGCTTATAATGCACTTTTTCATAAAAAATGTATATTTATATATATATAGTTTTTATTAAAATATTATATATATATATATATAAATTCATTAATAATATCTACTTTTTTGGTATAGGCCTACAATCTGTCATTTATCTTAAAAACAACATGGAAAATCCAAAAATATTTAACATTTTTTTATGTGTGAAACCCTGATGATGACAGAACATATTTTATCAATTAAAATCGATAACCTTCCTTCAGTGTAATATATGTTTTATAGCTATATAATATACGAACAATTCACAACCATTTTCAAATTATAATCTAACCATTAAATATTGGAAAAAGTTAATGTATCATAAAATTATTTAATCTGAGCGCTTTGCATGCATTTAAAAAATTACAGTTGTCTACATATATAGGTTTTCAAATCGGACTCTTCTCTAATTGCAAAATTAAAACAGTGATGTACATATAGGCTACTATTATATATATATATTGTTTTATGCTAAACAAAAGACATTCTAAACAAAAATTAAACATAATTTATTGAACGTTAAATTAACGAAAATTTTATATTCTATACAGTGGTTTAAAATAATTCAAGTGAAAAATCATTGAATCTTTTAGTGTATATAATAATATAATTATATATATAAATTCATATATAATTGCAAATTATAATTAACAAATTTTATACTCATTAATAAACAAATTTTTAATTTTGTGCAGAAAAATTTTCAAAATTGTCAAAATTACTCATTATAAATTATTCTTTTAATTTACCAAAACTATTATTATATTATTATTATTATTGATGTCAGGTAGATAAGGTTTTTTAATCTTTTGATGATATCTTTGGTACAAGCGACAGGGTTATGATAGCTGTTGGCGTATATATCGATCAGTAAATACAAATGATTTTTAATATTATTAAAATGTAAAAATATTTTAACATAAATATTAAACAGAGAGATGCAGTTTTAAAGCATTATTTTAAAAAATTATTTGGGTTGAACTTATTAATTTTACCTAAATCAAAAAAGCAAACATTCCTTTAATGGACGAACGAAGAAGCAGTATATGCTGTAGCTTTACAGATGACAACAGAACTATTTTAGTGTTTTGTTCCTTATAATACCAACAATCTTTCCCATGTTGTCTATTATAAGAAACTGTACGTAAGAGTGTTATTCTTTAATTTATTGTCAATTAATGTTAATGATACCTAAATTTCCATTTTTTGAGTTAGCTATATATAATAACTGTTTTACTTTATATTAAAAAAACTTCATTGTTATTACTATATATGCGCACAGTTATATTATTGTAGTTGTTTAACTGTTGAACTTGTTCGAGACAAAAAATTAATCACAACGTTTAACAAGTCAGACAGACATAAGCAGCAGATCTATTTATTATGACATAACATTTATCAAACATTAATATTATTCAGGTTTATCCTTCTTTTTTTAAAGTTACGTTTTTGACAAAGAAGTTGATCAAAGTACAATTTGGACCATATTTTAAAAAATCAGGAAAAAAAATTCTTTTGATAAAAACTTGGTAAATTTATTAAAATAATTATTTGCTTTTCATTATAAATTAGACATTTTACATCAAATCTTGAACTGAAAAATGTATATTAGATTAGATGAGATAAAAAAACATGTTCTTCTGAATAAGCCTTTTGTTGAAATTTGGCATGCATTTTAAAGTAAATATAGCATTTTTTTAAAATGGTTAGGATTATTTTTGGATATGTTCTGGACAAATGTTTTGTAATGTGATTTGATTAAATCAAAATGTATCAAATCAACAAGATTTAATGAAAACAGGTTTCGAAATTTTCCGGATTATCTAGATTTTTGGGTCTCATTTTTATATATTTTTTATATTGTTCATCATGTATACTTTATTTAACCCTAATTGGAATCTAAGTTATAAAGAATGAAGACTGAAAAACCTGATTGAGCTATTTAAAAATATATAATTTTGATGCTTTTAGCTGCATTCGTGGCTTTAATTTCTGAACATTTTTGCCGGTTTATGGTATAAAGTAGCCATGTGCCACAGGATATTGACATTTTCCTAATTTTTCTCAGAGACTAATTTCGACTTATTTATGGAGTACCTAGCAGGCCTTGTGAAGTACTATAACTGATTTCACGCATATTTCTTTGGTGTGGGGTATAGTCTGCTGATGAGTCCTAATATGGGCTAAACAACTCTGTCCAGATATCCCTGCCGATGAACATATGTTTCAGTAATACATTTGTAAGGTTTCATTTATTGTGGCTTTTTCTTTTCTGATCTAATGATCTAAAGTGTTATACATTCACTGCTTACCTCTCATTTAGTAAGTAAGTATGTATAGGATATTTCTTTACTAAATTGGTTGTGGACAAAGGATGTTTTTTGTAAACGCATGCTTTTTATCCAATCTAAAATCTTTTATTTAAAATCTTTCAGATTACAATGTATAAATATAACATGCGCTAATCACTTGATAACATTTTATAAGAAATTGCACAATTCAATTATTTAAGTATTTATAAGAAGTATTAAAATTATCATAAAGGAATAAAATTAATAAATCGACGGATATCTTTTCTTGAACAGCTGTTGTTAAGGTTGACTTATGACAGTGATGAGATGTTAAATGGAAGTGAGGAAACAAACATATTTCTGTAAAATAGTGACCGGTATTAGTTGTGTGTTTCGTTTTCAAAAGTACAATTCAAAGCATAATCTGCAGTTGGCGTCTTTTATCATCTGTTATGCATGCTCATAAGTTAGTAATTTCTAACATCAAATTAAAACATGTACTTTTTTGGTTGAGAAGCAAAAAAAGTGTGATTTATAATTTGATTAACAACAACGTTACAAGAATACATTAACAACAAGAAGATAATTTTATTCTTTTCTGTATGAATATCCGCCTCGGTTTTAAATGAAAAAGTTGTACACGTATTAGTAAAGTCTGTGCATATAATGTATATATATGGGAAGGAGCTTTTCTGATATATTCAACATGGCATGAGTTGGAATGCAGAAGGTATATTCATGAGTATCGATTATGATCTGAACGGGTGTTACTCAGAACCGGTATTTTTAGACCAATATATTTTTTAAGGACCGATTTAAATAAATATATATTCCAAATAATATTTACGGAATTCCTTCACACTTCCTTTAACATAGAGATCTGTATATAGCAATTATTTTTTAAGAATATTTTTGCATCTAAATATTCACTTTTTGAAAAGAATGTATACATACAAATTTAACAGATAGATTGATGGAGTTTTAATATGCTTTGAAATCTTCCACTTAGTTTTTAGTACAGGTCCATAATGTTCCTTATAAGGCTCCGACCTGTCGATACCAGAAGGAAATGTATTATCAACCATATTATGAGATTACTGCATCGTCTATCGTCTCCTTAAATAGTAGCATAACAGTTATTAAACTAGAAATAATTTTTGTGATCAGTGCAGTATATATACCAGAATGCAGAAAATAGTTTTTAGTGAGTTTAATTTAGAGACGAAAAATCTGTACGAGGTATAATGGAAGTATAAAGAATAATGTAATATCGGTTGTAAATACAACATTTTCTTATTTCGGCTTATGTTTACACTTTAATATTAATATATAATCAGTATATATAGTGTTGTTCTTTTATAACTGTTGGAAGGCAGGTATAAATTAGACCTAATGTTATTAACAAATTGAGCTAGCTTTTTTGTAATTGAATTAATTACTCTAAGAAAGAAGGACAATGTATTTTTATAAATATTTCAAATAATGCAGATGTTCGAAAATTATATTTAGCAGGTGTTCATTTATTTTATTGTTCAGTTTAAAGTAAATCTGATAATGGTGAATGTTATATATGTTAGATTTTATAATTTTATAAATTATTATAATTTAATGTTAATATATTTTGGCGAATATAGTTTATTATATAATCTTTTTCTGCAGGGTCATCAAATATGAACGGATTACTTTGTAAATTGCAACGGAAAAAATATTGTAATTTTAACAAAAGCCGAATGAAAATTTATGAATAGCTCACAGAAAAAGCTGTAAAATTATATAATTAAAATTTTCATACTATTTTATGTTAAATCTATAATCATTAATTAATTAGCGCATTAATTTTGTGTAAAATGCGCTATTTTAAAATGGTTAAAGTTATTGTTAAGAATGAGCTAAATTCAGCGAGTGCGGTACTAAGTTGTTGTCATGAAAATATCCACCTGTCTTGTTGTAACCTTTTTTTCACCTTTTATTATCTTTATATAATTATATTCATATTTCTAATTTTAAGTTTGTTTTACAATAATACTTTTTTTGTATCATTGGACTGAAGCAGTTCAATATTCGGGATCTTTGAAACTAGATTGTTATTTACTGTGATTATTTAAACGTTTTATTTATTTCACATTTATCTTTGTGCAGTTGGCATTTTGTTTTTTTAAGTATGTGTTGATGATAATATCTCTATAGTTGAAGACAAGTTAAGTTCTATAAGTGTAAAAAGGTGTTAAAACACTTGAATATGCTATAAGTTATATGATTCATGTTTATTTTTATGAAACTAATAAACTATTTTATAGATTAGAAATTAATCAACGTCGTCCAACGTGTGAATCAGATAGATATACACTTTATTCTCTGATCTCGAAATCGGCCTCTTATTTTGAAGTAGACTAACTCACTGAGTGTAATAAATTATGGTCACATATATTTACTCGACGTTGTCTCGCGGCATTGACACAACAATAATTCGGGCACACGTATGACAGCTGTCAGTTATTTAAACGACCTTTTCACATCAAAAAGTAAACCCCTTTCTTCCAAGCTACACTTCAAACGCCAAGTATGTTGATAAGGGGCCGCCGGCTTTGCGGCATTGTTGTCAAACATTCGAAACGGGTTTATGCCTGCCTGGTGCGTTTATCTGAAGCTACACAAACATGGCCTCCCTCGGCCATATTGAGTAATAGTAAAAGTGCCAGTAGTATAACACACGGACTGTAATCGTTGTGTGTTTATATTGAGCAAACAGTTTGTATTCAAGGGTTTCCTTGGAATGCCTGCTGATCGCATATAGTTCCTTCCAGACAGTCATCGTTGTATTCTTGCTCATTGCTCAGTCATTGTGTACGTATATGTATGCACACAGACGTTGAAGACTGTGTATGCTGAAAGAATGAATATCCCCGAACAATGATTGTCCATGGGTGGCACAGTCAGACAACTGTTTGTCTTTTGCGTCACAATCAAAGACGTTAATTATACTAAACCATTGAAGTCTGTGGTCACAATGCTCGAATCATATATTTGTTGGATATATTGTTTCAATGATATAAATATACAAGAGGACTATATAATATTTCCTGTGTCGATCTGTAATATAAATAGTTTTAGTTATGGTTGTAGTTTATTTAGTCATTTAATATTTAATGATATTTTACTATGCAACATTTAATTATTATTATATCAACCAATATTAATTGTATCTAATTTTTTTCGGTTGATATAACAATTTAAAAAATCTTATTATTTCTTTACTTTGCATAATTAAATTAATAATTAATAATTAAAAACTATAATTCAATAAAATTATATATAATCATTTATCAATTGAATTATTTTCTGTAGCAAAACGTTCATTGACATATATTTTGATGATATTATTACCGTTAAAGCGCTAGATTTCAATATATTTATAATATTATTTCTACCTGTTCTCAAATGAAACAAGTTCTAATAGTCCAGACCCTAAAAAAAGGTCGTCCGTTTCACATTTTATGAAAAAAGCAAGAGACATATATTTTTAAAAAGGTTTTTTTATATATAGTTTTCGAAAAACAATGTTGTCACTTTCTATTTCCGTGCAAACATTGATTGGTGACGTCATCACAATATGGACGTCCAATCAGCATTTAGTTCACTATTATCATAAGAAGGAACCATTTTAGAGCATATAAATATATTACGAACATATAGGAAGTGACCTTAAATCATAATATTAGTCATTTTAATGATCTCTATGGCACAAATTCCAATATGGCGGATTATAAACCGAAACAAGATCATAACTTGTAAACAGAGCCATTTAGAGCATGTAAATGTATTATGGACATATAGGAAATCACCCTTTACGTATCAGAAAATTACCATAATTCATATTTTTAGTCATTCTATTTCTCACTATACATACAATTAACCCTCAAACGGTTGGCAATATGGTAATAAACCGGTTAGGTACGTAAATATAGGTATTACCAACTAATATAAATGTGTACCCAAAGTTTTCAATAAAGTGTAAAATTGTTTTAATGTTTTTAAAACAAATTTCAGGCATCATCTAAGTACGACAATAACTCTGATCAAGTTAAAACGCTTGTTTAAAAGAAAATTAAACTATGTTTAAACATAATTAACTAGT